>WEIS01060921.1:0-23662 GCA_013389965.1 Todus mexicanus | reverse complement strand
GGGTTTTTTAATTTTTTTTTTTACCCATAAATGCAGAGAACATTTTAACTGCATACCTTTTTCTGGCTCATCATCCACATTTCAGGGGGTCACCTGAGGCATGTCTCATTGGGGGCAGCCAGCTTTTATGCAGTGGCACAGTAAATCAGCATATTACTTTGCTTGTGATGTTGATTTTGGGGAGATTTTCTTTTAATTCTGTAATGATTAGGTTCTCCAGTTCACTTCTCTTATTTTTCATGGTGGTAGGTTTTGTAATGTCAGCTGATATTATATTTCTTTGGCACACCTATCATTTGCATGCACATAAGGCACTGAAGGTGCTCATTATTTTCAGCTAACAAGTAATCTTGTTCCCACTTAATTTGAAATACATTGTTCTCTGTATCCTAATTTTGGCTTTTACAGTTACATGCCTCATTGCATTTGGATTACACTGCACCGTGTTTTAGTACATCATATTTAAAACCCACAAGATAAAACATCGTAATAAATAGATACAGAGATGTAATTGCAATAGGAACGTTACAGCAGCTAGGGAGGTTGACGTGATTTATTACCTGTCAGAATTACATCATGATAGACACAGTGGACAGTATGGTGCTGCTCTGTTGAGCAGATGCTCCATCTTTCTACTGGTCTCACCAGGCTCTCAGCCTTCCCAGGGCTGAAGAGAGAGGTTGTACCAACACATTTCGACACTCATACACAACAGCGGCAGAGCTCTTTGCAGACAGACTCTTGTCATAATGTTATAGCAGCAGCAACCCATTCCCAGAAGGCGCTGAGAAGGTTTATCAGAGGTTGAGGCACCTGCATTCTATGCTTCTTTAACCCTGGAGATGCTGCTTGACAAATAAGCCAGCGTCTGTTTGCCAAGCAGTGGCAAAGCACCCCACGTGGAAGCAGCAACTTCTGCTGAAATTCATGCACCTCCTGAATTAGTCATTTCCTTTCATCTCCACTCCAAGATTGTACAAGATGGTATGAGAGGAATTGTCTTGTGGGCTGTATTTGGCTTGCACAACACCCACAGTAGTGTATCATATTTGCAGACAATATCAGTTACTGTTTGCAGTGGTTAAATATCTCGGTAAGAGATTTCCTTGGTAATGCCAATGAAAAACATAAGCTTCATAATTTAAGTTAACTCTTGGGGAAAGTTTTACCACATACAACTATGAATACTCCTTTCGTCTTGTAAAAGGGTTCTTTCTTTCACTTTTGGCCCCTTTTCCTTGTGACATCAGATAACTAAAAAAGCCATTTGCACACTGCAATATAAGGTGAGGCCACAAGAAGTCACAGAATATTTATATTGTATTGGAAAACCTGCTTCTGAAGATAAATCATTAGTTAAACAATAGGGGGTACATTTAGTTTTCCAGAAGGGAACATACCCTGTATACCCCAATGCCTGCAGGGGCTCTGGGGAAGGACCATAAAAGCTCTGCCATGCTTAGTCCAGGGTATAGCATATATATAAGGTTCTAATAGTTTCCCACTTGCAGCACACTGACAGTTCAGTTGTGGACTTCTAGAAAGCACAGAATAACAATGATGCAGATGATTTTTCAGTTTAGTAAAACGTCAGAGAACACAGTATACAGAGATGAATCTGTGTTTATCTGGTTAATATACACAAATCCCTCACTCCCCCATGAAGAAGAAAGTACTGGTGCTGCAAAGTTTGTTGCACAGGTTCATAAAAGTAAAAGCAGAAACCCACAAATGTACATGCATACGCTAGTATGTATTCAAGTCTGTAAATTATATAGTGTTTTGTTGTGTTGGTTTTTTTTTCAGATAGGAGTGCTGAATGGTATGTCTCTGCATTTCTCAGTATAAGCATACATCATTTCCATGCATGTTTCAAGAGATTGACTGAATTCTTGAAGGCGAATGATAAGGGTGTGTGGGTTGTGGAGCACTGAGATAATGCCAAGAGACACCTGCTGGGTATGGAAAGGGTGGAGTTACCAAACTTACTGCATCAGACCTCAGAAAAGTTGAATATTTGAGTTGTCTCAGCGCTATTTAATAAAATTTTAAGTATCTTATGATCTCTTAGATCTCTTCTGGTGGACTGCCTGCAGACCGTGTCCCAGTCATGAGGAAATACTGGTTTACCGTGATAAATATTCCTTCAGGAATGCATGTTGTTAACTTGCTCTTTTGAACAGCCTTAAATGTGTGCTGAGATCTTGATTTCACCGGAATTTAATCACAGGTTAAAGTGGTTTCCTAAGTTAGGGATAGAAAGATGCACAATTTACAGATGATTGGACAGGATGAACACAACTTGTGATCATAGACTGCTGTTATCATCCATATGTAAATGTTTACAGTATCGTTTTCATATAAATCTGGCCAAAATTAGAGCTTTTAAAAAAGTGTTCATAATTTGTGTAGGGTTTCCAGATAACTGCATGGGACAAGATGAAGGAACACAGGCAAGAAATTTGTAAGAGAAGGGAGTTCACCAGAGCCTGCTTCTGAACTTCCCTAAATTGAGAAGTCATTGAATTTGGAGAATTAATTCAAACCCATCTCTAGTAGACATGATTTGGAATGGCCAGAAGATACTGGGGTGATATCCGAAAGCCAATAAATAAACCAAAAGCTATTTATGTATTTCATGACATGCATCCTGGCAAACAGCTCAGTAAGACCAATACTGATAAAGCTGGTGGGGCCCATATCAGTGATATTCAAGACTATTCCTTTAAATACTGGAAAAGTTTACTAGGAATTGCAGAACGAACCATTTTCATACCTAGGAAGTTTCTGTCTTACAGAAAATGTCCTTTTATAATGCAAAATCAGTGCCATATAAAGAGAATATCTTATATATACCAAGATACAGGAAATACGAAAAATTAAAGTAGGCTGCTACAAACCAGATTCAATAATTTGACAATAATATTATTGAAACATATTATTTAGACTATTTTCTGTGCTATATCAACAAAATATAATTTAAACATTTCAAAGATAAAATGAGTAATTAATGTGCATAAATTTAGCTAGTATATATAAAACAGTGGCAACTGTAAAACAGAAATAGAGAAAATGTCAGTTAAACAAGAGTAGCTCTTCTCCCACACCTAGTGTACAAACAGCTGAGAGTAGCTCCTGTTTCCTTTATTCCAGTTTAACTCTACTTATAATTGATCCTTTATAGAGCTAAAGCAGTAAAACTGACACCAAATACAATCTTACAGGAACAGAACACACTACCTGGAACTTACATATGGGAACACCTGACAACATTTAAGGGCAACTCGTGCCTGACCAACCTAGAGGCCTTCTATGATGGAGTGACTACATCAATTGACAAGGGAGGAGCTACCAATGTCATCTATCTGGACTTCTGCGAGGCCTTTGACATGATCCCCCACAACATCCTTCTCTCTAAATTGATGGATGAACTGTTTGGTGGATGAGGAATTAGCTGGATGGTTGCATACATGACTACGTCAACAGCTCAATGGATGGAGGTCAGTGATGAGTGGTGTCCCTCAGGGGCCTGTCTTGAGACCAGTGCTGTTTAATATCTTCATCAGTGATGTAGATGTGAGATCGAGAGCACCCTCAGCGAATATGCAGATGACACCAAGTTGAGTGTTGTGGTTGACACACCTGAGGGATGGGATGCCATCCAGATCCAGAGGGACCTGGGCAAGCTTGAGAAGTGAGCCCATGTGAACCTCATGAAGTTCAACAAGACCAAGTGCAAAGTCCTGCACCTAGGTCTGGGCAGCCCTGGTATCAATACAGGCTAGGGGATGAAGGGATTGAGAGTAGCCCTGCAGAGAAGGGCTTGGGGTTACTGGTAGATGAAAAGCTGTACGTGAGCAGGCACAGTTTGCTGGCAGCCCAGGAAGCCAACTGTATCTTGGGCTGCACCAAAAGAAGTGTGGCCAGCAGATCAAGGGAGGTGATTCTGCCTCTCCACTCTGCTCTGGTGAGACCCAACCTGCAGTACCACATCCAACTCTAGAGTACTCAATAGAAGAAAGGCATGGATCTGTTGGTTTTAAACTAAAGGAGGGTGGATTCAGACTAGTTATAAGGAAGAAATTTTTTACAAGAGTCATGAAACACTGGAACTAATCGTCCAGAGAAGTAGTGGATGCCCCATCCCTGGGAACATTCAAGGTCAGGTTGGATGGGACTCTGAACAGCCTGATCTAGTTAAAGATGTCCATGCTTATTGCAGGGGAGTTGGACTAGATGATCTTTAAAGGTCCCTTCCAGCCCAACCCATTCTATAATTCTGTGATATTAGCTCTAAGCCTGAAAATATTTTGACATGCAAATAGTTTTATTTCCATATTCAAGACTTTACGTAAAAGATGTGCCACCTGCCAGCTAATTATGCAAACCAGATTTTTTTCTTTTCAGTTTAATTGTAATAAATTCACTAGTAACATACAGCAAGGAACAATGGGCTCCAAATCCTGGCTCAGTTTGTTTAGATCCCATGCCTCTGTACTATTTTCTCTTTTCCTCACTTTCAGTATATCCTTCTCAGCAGCCACCCAGTGCATGATGCATTCAGTGCACTGCTTCATGTGATGCATCTGGTTATAGTGTTGGAAACAAGGTTACTCAGTGATTCATCTTAATGGAATTAGTGGTAGCAATTGGTAATGGAATTACTTGTAGCAATTTCTCTATAAATCCATAATGAGGGGAGTCTTCAAGAAGAAGTAGTGTTGCTGAGCAGATCAGTTGTGTCTGTTTGGGTACTCGAGATAATAAATTGGAACAAAATGTTTTGTTGAGGTATTCTGTATGAAAGTTTGCTTTTTCTGTAACATGAGACTGCAAAATCGCATTCAATGATTTGAAGCTTTGAACTTCATGTGAAATCTGAATTCAGATTTGGATCCAGAACTGTAAATTGTGTAATAAGCAATGAAAGCTGAAATTTCTATCTTTAATGGTGGCTATTGCACAAAAAAGAAAGTATAGAAGCTAATAAGAGTTCCACCCAACTATAGCACTTGTCATCATTATTTCTCAAAGTGCTTTGCAAATTAACCTTCTCTCATTTTGCAGAGGAAGAAACCGAGATGCAGAGAGAGAAGGTGGTTTAACAAAGGCTTTATAGCTGGCCAGGGGCAGGGTCCCAAGCAGAAGCCACCCAGCTCTGCCGCCTAGTCCTGCCATCTGTCCACCAGCACCGTGGTGCTCGTCAGTGATCACTGGAAACCAGAATCTTTTTCAGAGAGTATTAACCAGCTTCTGCCATAACACAGTGCATTTCTTATTCATATATATGCATTACTTTGTCTGAAAGAACAAGGAAAAATCCCTTCAATTTTCAAGGTGAGAAACTGGAACATTATAGTAAAATTAATGCTGGCAGAAACATTTATCCCTCTGTGACCTTTTACTGTTTTCTTAAATGAGCAGCTTCTCTCCCTCCAGCCATAGTGATTCCCTCTTCGTTCCTATTCAAAGAATCACTTCAGACTGATTCAAGTATTTTTCCAGGCAGCCTCCGAATGAATACATTGCATTTCACTGAGTTGCAAATGCTGGTTGGGTCACAAGACGCTCAGGAATAAAAGACTCTATCCTAAACACTTGGCATTTTCACTTCTCTCTTCTTCTTGCATGCGAGAGGGTTGAGATTCAATGATTCACATTTAGTTGTGGAATAGAGAGTCAGGTCTCTTCATACCTCATATTACAATTTAACTGTGTTATCTGAGCTGTGTGAATTTTTACAATCCATGTAATTGTATTATTTAAAATCACGCATGCTTATATGGTACGAAGGTGCTTTACCCTGCTGCTCATTCTCCTTCTGCTGAAGAAAAAATAGGCTCTTCTGATACAGCTTCTCCTAAACTGGAGATATGCACCTTTAACTGTGGTGTTATAGTTCGGTCAGCACAACTTTCTATTGTAAACAAGGCCTATATTGCACGGCTAAGGCTGGATTACTCAGTTTTTCAAAAGGTCTGCCTACAGAATGTGCACAACCAGTGTAACTAGTTGTGTTTTAATAAATACTAATAATATGTGTCTAATTACGACAGTTCATGTCGGCATTTCCTGCGTACCTCTCATGGAATGACTAAACGCTTCTCATCTCACCACTGAGCCAATTAGCTGACTACAGGCTGTTATTATGGGCGGTCCTGTATAATTTTCACATTTATAATGTATGACATTTCATAGTTGTGGACTGCCAATGAGTGAGCACTGTCCATCTAGAAGAAAAATATTGCCTGCAATCGCTTTCCAGGGCTGAGAGAGGCAAATGTTTACTCACAGGCTCAGCTTTTCTGACCGTGAATAGTCCCCCTGATTTCAAAGGGATTAAGCCTGGTAGTAAGTATTTGCAGAATCAATGCCTTAATCAGCATACTTAGATGTTTAATTTTGCTGTCTCCAAATGTGTTTGCAGGATGCTAAAGTAATCTCATGATGCTACACGTGCAGGTTAGCTCCTCTTTTGGAATTTTGTTTCCATTTTTAAAAAGCTCAGGCAAGCAAACCCTACCGTTATGCTTACTCTAAGGTGTGTTTTACAGTGGATGTAGTGGTCAGAATGTCACACAGACAAATGCTCCAATAGAAATGTGCAAATAATCAAATGACAAAGTTCCAAAATCTAGTTACATAGAGGGATCTAGAAACTGTGGGTTAGATTTATTGCTAGAACAAACTGACACCATTCACTGATGTCAAAGGCTAAGGTAAAATGGGAAAAATTGAGTAGAAAATAGGGCTTTTATGGAAAGAAAATAGATATTACTATTTTTTGCCTTCTTTCTCCTCTCTTTCTCATACTAGGCAGCCAGCTCCTACTCTCTGTTTTTGCCCTGTGGCCTTGCTGTCATCTTTTCCTATCAACGCCCTTTTCATACTTCTGTGCAGCACTAGATCCAAAAGAACAGTTTTGCCTGCTTCTACCAAGTCTGTGGGGGTTTTTTGAGTGCTCCTCTCTGCCAAAAATCAATTATAGAACTTTGGCTCTTCTTGTTTCCCCCTAATGCTTAACCCTTTATAGATCACTGAGGAGGTGCTCACTTTCTCTCTTGTAAGAGGCATTTGCCCTTCAAGGTGTCTCAAGCCCTTTCCAAGGAGCTACTGGAAGATAAATAGCATGTCTGTGCTGTCCACATTGATTTGCTGCAAATTTTGCTCCTACTTCTTATCTTCCCTTGTCCACAAAGCCTGCCTGTGACTGTGCCCTTACAAATTCAATCTGGCACCTGATAGCCGGCTCTGTAGCTGAGAAATTCAGGTGTAGGTGATAGCTGCATCCATACCTGAGCTCCAGCTCTTTGCAAGCATGGATGGTGCCCCTGCGCTCCAGAAAGGTCTTGAGACGTCTGCCCTGAAGATGTACTTGATGTCCAACATCTGAATTAGGAATGCAGTTTTATATTTTGGCAATTTGGTTAAAAATGGTAAATTCATAGACAATCGGTTTCCTAGAGAATGTTACAAAGAAGATAAAGTTATCCCACAGTAGTTGTATAGTACGTGAACTTAATTATGTCTTTGTTCTGTGATCTGTAATAATTAAAATCTAATCCGCAGTACAATCAATACATGCTGCCATTGCTTTCACTAATTTATGCACATAAATAAGTGAATAAGGAGAAGCTGTATGTGTGATGAGGTTAATGAAGCCTTTGATAATGCTTCATGTGGTATTTTCATAGCTGAGGTACATTTAGGTACCGATAAACAGAATTTAATGTTAATAAATTAATAATTAAAATGGCAACTGCTTACTAGCAGCAGTTCGGTAGAAATATATCTGAAGATAACAGAAGAATAAAAGCATGTGTGAGACTGCTGCAGAGAAGTAAACATCCTATAGGGATGTCTTAGGAGGAGTGTTGCATGTAAATAAACCCAAGCACTGCTAAGGTCTGAACTTGAAAATTACTCATGTTCTTTTTAGCAGACCAGTCAGAGTCCAAGAAAAAGCAATAAGATTGATTGATTCCCTTCCCTGGCAGTTCAGGACCAGAACCACTAGCTGAGAAGCTGCAGAGAAAGTCACTGTGCACATTTTTGGATCTACATCATGTGCACGTGTTGACACATTCATGAACTAAACAGGGAGCAGGATATTATTGACCTGCGTGCTGCTGAAGACATTTACTCTTGGAGAAAAATATAATGATCTTCTGGTTAACAAAGCAGCGTAATACTTACATAAACTGGGACTGAAAATTTAAGGGGCTGCATATCAAGAGCAACTTAAAAAGAGGTGATTTGGGGCAATATTGAAATAGTAAGGCCAAGATTGACCAAGATTGTCAGAAGCAGCAGCATACAATAGGAGATTAGACTGGGAGCCAAAGGACTGAGTTCAAATCCTTCTGCTCTTGATCTGCTCAGCCATTGTGAGGAGGTCAGTGTATCTCTCTGTTTCTCTTCCCACAGCAGTTCTTGGTTTCTCCTTTATGTGCTTTGACCTTTTTGCTACCTTTGACTTTTATCTCTTTGCAGCCGGGCGATCTTTCCCAGTGTTTCCGTAAAGTTCAGTACAATGTGTCTCTGGGTTTTTGTGCAAGGCTTTCGACACTGCCGCCATAGTAAGTTAGCAGGGAGGAAATTAATTTCTTTCTTAGGCAGGGAAATGATCCCAAATATATGTTAACATGTGAGACTTGAATTTTAACAAATGGCTCTCTGGTTCTGTGGCATCTACTTCAGCATGCCATTGACTTCACAGTAAGTATGCTGCAGACTGAAGCTATACATATGCTGCAGACAACTTTCCTTTGGCTGCAGACCACAGAAAGCTAGACTGGCATTAACAGCTGCCTGAAGCACAGGTTACAGTAAAATATATCATGTTCATATCATCGTTACATACCTTGGATTCCACTGTAAGCCTCAAGTCTTGGGGTGAGAAGAGCTCTTCGGACCATAGATACATTAGCTTGGCATGATGAGCTGTGCAGCTCTGTCCTTCAGCTAACACAGAGAAAATACTTGTATTGCACAGACATATTCCTGGGACTGCTGAAGAGAAAATTGAAACAGGATTTTCTCCCTTGCTATAGAAAACATGGGGGTATTTCTGTCTGTCACAGATATTACTGATACTCTTAATGCATGTATACATCTACGGCAAGGTTAAGTGCAAATCTTCATTCACAATCAAGCTGTAGAAACAAGTAAGATATAATTGTCAGAAACCTACGGAAAAGAGAATTGTGGCTTTTCTGATGCTTGAAGAATGCAGAGAATAAATGCACCAAAGGGACAGAGAATCAAAGATGAGGAAAAAAAGAGGCATGCTGCTTTTAGCAGGAGAGGACTTTGCAGCAAAATAAATGTTTCACTTAATACCGAATCCTGCATAAGGCCAAAATGATCATGAGGAAGAAAATAAACCCAGAGGTGGAAATCCATCTGACTGAGAATGGATCCAAGAGAATCTTTTTTTCATCAAAGCTCAATATGTAGTTGGGAGATAAAGATTTTTTAAAGAAAGACATAATTTGAAACTAATTGTAACCACAACTACTAGGAGTAAGTTCAGGATAAACAGAAATGCTTCATTGCTTTCCCTAAAAAGGGAAAAGGACCTGATGCGATGTCTCTGACTGAAAACAAGTTCTCTTTTTTTCTCTCATTTGCTGTCAAAGTTTAACAAACTTATTTGCATTCACTTCTCACGAATCTTCTGATAGTTTTGTCACTTGCAGCCAAACCTCTGTGCCATGAAGTGCAGAGTTGTCAGCTCGTCCAAACAAGCTCTGAGCTGCACCATTTACTGAACAAAAAATGAGATTAAATAAACAAATTCTAAATATAGGGCATTAGGGTGTTTGTACTTAGAAATCATCATTGGTTTTGAATCTTACTGGAGAAATTGCCCTGCGAAGCGATTTCTGACCCTTGATTCAGTGTGCTGCTTCTGCATCGTTCCCAATCCCCGTTAATCCTGGGCATAAAAACCACCCAGGGCTACTGCGCAACGCTGCAGAGCACGACGCTGTGGGTCAAAGGGACAGCCCTTTTCACCTTTCTTTATTGCCCTCTATCAAACTGATAACTTGGAGATGTTAAAAACATTCAGAGTTAATAGAAGAGACCCTACAGGTTTAACCCATGTAGGAGCTCATCAATGCACAGTTCCAGTGAGGCTAAGGACGTGAGGCCTCCCTAGCAGGGTGTATAGAAGTTAATCCACAAAGTGTTCCTGCTAATTGCTTAATGTGCTTGGATATGTGGGAATTAGAAAGTAGCTCAACTTTTTTATCTAATTGCTAAATTCAGCTTTGTGTACTTCAACTAGAAGTAGCTGAGGGAACCACCCACCTGAGCAATATAGTTGTTGGACTCCTACATGGGCTGAATAGGTGTTTTTAAAAAATAGATTTTTTTTTTGGTGTGTATTTCTCTGATAGAGTATATTTAGTGTATTTCTTTAATTCTCATACTGTGTTTCTCTCATACCTATATATATTTGTGCATGTTTCAATAAGATTTTAGTATAAGCGTCTTGAGAGAATATTTTTATACAAATGCAGGAGCATTCATGTTCACAGATTGAATGTTTGAAAATAGGAAAATACTAGTAGAATTTATTTCTGTAAATATAAATCATTTACAGAAACATCCTCTGTGAATGTTATCAGTTTGTGCTACTGTTATTATTACTATCAAATTAAGTGTGTGCGTTGCAGTAGCTTCTGAAGGAGCGAGTCATAAATCAGGTCTGTGCTTCAAGAATATCGGTGGCTCTGGAAAAATGTGTTCTGCTTGGGGATGAGGGAGGACGCCAGAGATAGCTGCTTGCTCTTTCTGGTCGATTAGACGTCCAAACCCCTACTGGTACAGCTGGTCTTGTCATATGCAACATGCCAAAGCCAAACATGGCTGAGCGCGGAGAGCTGTTCTTAACTCATGAAGCGTGGTCCTAGTTCTGTAAGGGATCTGCGAGAGCAAGCTTTCTGATCTGTACAAGAGTATATGAGTAACATCTAAGTCATCTAACAGTATACATAGAGCTAGATTAAGCTTTTAGGCGCCCCTGTGCAATTCTTTTATCTGTTGACATATCTCTAAAATTTGAGCAGGAATTAAGTCATTAGAAATTTAAACCTATTTATAAGCCAAAAAAAAGGCAGCATTGACATAATATGAAATGGAGCTTTGAAAGTGAATGTGCCGCACTGCTACTTAGAGCACTGCTAAGGCAGCTGCTGGGGCTCAGGCTGAACATCAGTCCAGGCACTGATGAAACTACGTGGGGAAGCCCCACGCACTTCCATAGTGAGTTATCACTATGCTGTAGCGTTACAACCGCAGACAAAAATAGCCACTTTGCAGTAAGAATAAAGCGAGTGAAGCAACGCAGTTATTGATGCAATCTTGGAAAAGTCAGCAGTGCCCGAGGCTTTCCTTTTGGTTTCTCTGTGCAGAATTTGGGTCTGAGAGATCCGGACATTTCATTCTGAAACTCCCCCTGTGATATCGAAGCACTTCCCTAAACTGGAGAGTTGCACAAATTGAAACGAGCATCTCTGCTGCACTGATCCTTCTGTGGGAAAATATGCCTGATAAAAAGTTTACTTCTTTTTATCCCTCTCAATTCCCTCTGTTTTTACGAGATTTTGCAAAAGCAAAATCCCAAACACTGTATTCCCTTGAATTATTTTTTTCCCCCACTCAGACCTTAGATTTCTGCTCATGGTCACTGTTCCATTTAAATGTTCTATAAAGAATTAAACATCTTAAAAGTTGGAGCTGAGTAAGTCAGACTGAAACACCAACAGTTTTCTCAGCTGTTTTCGCAGTGTGAGCCTGTGTCCTTTCTCTGTTTACGAAAACACACTTTATCCTGTTTTATTATGACTAAACTCCTGCAGATTGTCCGCTTCAGAGAAATAGAGCCCCGTGACCTGGCAGGAGTCCCCACTGGCGATAACCCCGTCGCTGCCGGGGCCCCAGCTAATCGCAGCTCCCCACCCAGCTGCCTGCCTTCCCCACGCCTTCCAACGCTCCGACAAAACCTGCCCTGTGCAACCATGACATCTGTATTTGCTATTTAATGGAGTTCTTCTTAACAGCAGCTCATTTTCAATATCCCCTTGCAGTTTTACTCAAGAATGAAGGTTGTCACAGCTCCACGTGGTTCCTTCACATTAACTCAGAACTGTTTCTGTAAATACGTAGACTGAAAATACCTGGTTGCTAACTCCTGGCTATGCAAAGCTGTGACCGAATTTGCAAGGATGTGTGGAAAATAAACTGAAAATGTTCAAGGTTCCTTTACTGCTGCTCAAAATGAATCATCTACACATAAAAATTATGAAAACTTTAAAAATGGCACATTAACATACATATAAAGAATAAGTACATAATAATGATCTAAATACTAAGTCTCTACCAAGGTTTAGAATATAATTACAGGCTCCATTTTCTGAGAGATGAAAGAGACAATTTTTCAGAAATTTGTTTCTGTCTATCCCTCAAAGATACTGAATGAAACCTTTTTTTTTTTTCCTTTTTTTCTGGTCCTGCTACTTTGTTCCTAGTGAACAGGAAAGTTCCATTTTTTTCCTAATGTCTTCAGTAATACAATTGCTTCTTGGAGAATTATGACAATAACAAAATATTTCAACCCTGATGACTAGGTAATATTAAAATATGGATGTGATACAGTAATTCAGATTATTTCAGATGTAATCATAGAATCATAGAAAAATTAAGGCTGGAAAAGACCTCTTAGATCGTTGAGTTCAGCCTATGACCTACCACCACCACTCAGCTAAACTGTGCCACTAAGTGTGGCATCCAGTCTTTTTTTGAACACCTCCAGGGATGGTGACTCCACCACCTCCCTGGGCAGCCCATTCCAGTGTTTAATAACCTTTTCTGTGAGGAAGTGCCTCCGAATATCCAACCTAACCCTCCCCTGGTGCAGCTTCAGGCTGTACCCTGTTGTCCTGTCACAAATTGCCTGAGAGAAGAGCCCATCCCCCTCCTGTCTACAACTTCCCTTCAGGTAGTTGTAGAGAGTGATAAGGTCCCCCCTGAGTCTCCTCTTCTCCAGGCTGAACAGCCCCAGCTCCCTCAGCCTCTCCTCATAAGATTTTCCCTCCAGTCCCTTCGCCAGTCTAGTCACTCTCCTCTGGACCCGCTCCAGCACCTCAATGTCCTTCTTGAAGTGGGGGGCCCAGAACTGCACACAGTGCTCGAGGTGAGGCCTCACCAGTGGCGAGTACAGGGGCAGAGTTACACCCCTAGTCCTGCTGGCCACACTATTCCTGATACAGGCCAAGATGCCGTTGGCCTTCCGTACCACCTGGGCACAGCTGGCTCCTGTTCAGCCGGCTGGCAACCAGCACTCCCAGGTCCCTCTCTGCCGGGCCACTCTCCAGCCACTCATCCCCCAGTCTGGAGCGATACATGGGGTTGTTGTGGCCAAAGCGTAGGACCCTGCACTTGGCCTTGTTGAACCTCATACCATTGTCCTCAGCCCAATGACCCAGCCTGTCCAGGTCCCTCTGCAGTTTTCTCCCAACTTTTAAAAATTTTATCTCTTTTTTTGGCTAAGGTTGTGTCTTTATGGTAAAGGCCTACAAAATTTTTTGCTACCACTGCCTCGAGCCTTGTGACTACAAGCACAGTGTAAGGGAATTTATTTTAAAAGTAAATCTGGAGACAGTCACCTCATTTAGACTGTTTTCTTGAAGACTTTATGTACATCTTTTAAGTGTTAGTTTCCACCCTCAGGAACGAATGAAGGAGACAGACAGAGTTTTATTCTTCAAATAAATGTAAGCAGTTCTCAGGTCTTGTCACTGAACTTATTTTTTCTGGTGGATTTTCAGTCTTCTAGGTGCCCATTCCAGCTGTCCTCTCTTCATGTGAACTAGCAGTATGGTGGATTGCTAGTATTTTAATTCTATTCTTGTATTTTATGTTTCCATTTGATTTACTTCTGTGATGGGTATATCAAACCATGCACCAGTCCAGGTTTTGCATGAAGCAAACTCTCAGGAATCAGCCATTCTCAGGTTGGCATTAAATGGCTGTGTGGGCTGGGTTCCTGAAACCACCTGAGAAGTGTGCTAGTGCCTAGATACTTAAAACACATTTATGTATAGCTCTCCTGAGTGTGACGAGGCTTGTATGAACTAAATGACTAAGCAGTGTTTCAGAAGCAGCGTAGATGCTACCGGGTCTCAAGATGTAGTGTGACAGCATGCAAAGATACCCAAATTAGAGGCAAACAAGGTCACAACCAGACAACAAGCCAGCTTTGGAACTGAATTAACCTTCCAGCCCAGCCTACCCTGACTGACTGGCCCTGCTAAGAGGGAGTGCACCCATTAATCTGGGTGTAGCATCATCCTCATACTGACTTCAAGACTGAAGCTACTATTTTTGACAGGCACATCACTGTGATACGTAGACATAGTAATTTGTGCAGAGGCTCCTGATGCGGCATGGCATGACGTGGCCAGAAGGAATGATACCACAGCTCCCTGTTGGCTTTGGGTGATATCGAGGCTCCTCAATGCTCGCATTGCCTCAAACAGCTGAGGCTTGCCTTGGTGACAAGGTATGTCAGCCCCAGGGAGGGCCAAGACCTATCGCTGACACATCCTGAGCTGATAAACTTCACCAAGGCCACTTGGCTTGGCTCCAGCCCTGACTGCAGAAGACCGGGGAGTGATGTGGGGCAAAGTGGTGGTGGCAGACAACAGGGAGAGGCTCAGGGTGAGAAGGCATCAGGAAAGTGTGGGGGAGGGACAGAGAGGTGATAGCTGTGGAGCCTGGGTTTAAAAAGCAACATTTTGTAGGCCTTTCAGTGCTGTGAACAAGAGTCGGTTAACCTTCAGGGGTGCCTGGTGGATTCATTGCAGGGACTAGCAGGCTTTGTCTTCTCCATTCACAAAAAGTCTAATAAAAAGCAAGATTAGGTTCTTTCGAAAATCCATCCTTTCTGCACTGGGATGGGGTATTCTGCTCAGCACAAAAATATGCTTTGATAATTCATCTAATCAGACGGGAAAAGGCAGAAGGCAGTGAAAGCTGGGAGATAAAAGGGAAAGGAAAATCTGCTCAGGGGTAGGACTAATCTGACATTCCATCAGTCCATCTTTAAGCTAGGAGGAAAGGCTGTAATCTTAAGGCTATCCTAGTAGGATACCCAAAGAAAGTGTCACACAGTTGGGAGATGATTGTCACCTTGCCTTGCAGCTTTGCCAAAGCCACATCTTAATACATCAATAAACAATGTTGGAAACTTTTCAGGATCTTTTTATCCTGTTGTGGAAGCACATAGTAACCATCCAACTACTGTTAACACATATTAGTTTGTGGCTCCTTAGACTAAGGCAGCTTTGTACTTTTTAACAAAGAACTTTTGAACTTCTTAATATCCTTTTATTCTTGGTATTGGGACAGAATTTGCATTATTTTTGAGTATTAACTAAGTTCTTCACTCCTCTGAAGTCCATATCTCTCTTGAATTTCACTATGAGGGTTGTCTGGTCTCTTGTAGTCTGACCTTTAAATCCGGGTCGCCTCTGTGACCAGAATGATCCTCTGAAGTACAATTCAGGTGACAATAGACTTGTTAGAAGGAATCAAAGTTGCCAGTGTGGCTCTAGCATGACCTCTTGCCGTGTTAACTGTGAATTAGATTATTCCAATCTCACTGTATTCCTATAGTACCTGGCTTTATGCCATTTGATTTTGCATACTGTTCCTTGCTTTGGGATATTTCTGGCTTTTCAGTTTCATGTATGTGCACTTTGCATGCAAAAGGAGCAATGGTAATGAATGTTCTGCAGAAGTGATGCCAGTATGTGTTGGTGAGACAAATGTTGGGATGTTTGCTAGAAGAAATGGGATCAGTATGTGTCTACAGCGAAATTTGCTTGAGCTGATATACAATACAAAAGTGACACTTTCACTCTGGCCTTTGTATTCAAAGAATTGTCTGGACAGCAGCACACAGCAAGAGTCAAACCACAACGGAAACCTTGATGCTTGTCAGATGCCTACTCTTGTTAGCTTCTCAGAGTACAGGTCATTTTTTCAGTTTAGAATGATGAGATTAATATAGATTCCTTGGCTTCATATTTCAACCAACAAGAGAGCAATATAATTACCTTTGAAGAATAAAAGATATTAGCTGTGAAAAATACTCACTGGAGAATCCTGGAAAAAGAAAATTATTTTACTTCTTTTTCTGTTATTAAAAATGGTAAAGCACAGGCTCCTTTTCTGGCCCTGTCACCAAAAAAATGGGTTCAGTTGAAGAGACTAGATTTATGCAGAATATTCTCCGCTAAAGAGGTCCAGGTACCAGCAAAGGAATTTCCTGAGGCTTGAATGCTATTAGAGTTGAATAGGTAATTTATATTGCATGAGCATGACATATTTGCACTTTTGTTTAGCTCTGACATATCATATAAACTTTTTTTGGAAAGGATGATTAATTGAAGGGACATCAGACATCAAGCTTCTAAGACGTCCCCCTGCGATGGAGATACACCACAACTGTTTTCCCAAAATGGAAACCCAAACTTTTCAGCCAAAAGGAATCAAGTGTTAGATGTCTCCAAGACGGTCTGCTTTCACAGCTTGGTGAAACATAGGCAAGAGGACAGACAAAAATGATCACCCCTTGCAGAAGGCCAGATTACACTGTGAAAGCAAATGTGTGAGTGAGTACCAGGGAACTCACATGAGAGTGGGGAGAGCTGCAGCAAATGCTTCAGTTACTGCTTGCACCTTATTACAGACACAATAATCCAACCCAGCACACAAAGCCCTCTGAAATCAGCCTTCACATGTTCTATCATTCCAAAATTATTTATTTGCAAGACATGCCTTGGTTCTTGCTTGCAGGCTGGTGAAGCTGAAGCATCCTCCGGAGCACAGATGGGTTATTCAGCCGTATTCCACAGGCACACATCGAGTACCTGCTCTGTGAGGCAGGCAGGAGTGATTACAGGCTGCTCTGGGACCCGCAGCCTACTGTGCAAACACAGCACGTCTCCTGCATTTGCAGCCCTGTCTCCCCCTCCCTCATCATATTTTTCCCTGGGGCTGCAACATTACCAGTGTCAGTTAAACCCAAATATTTTCTAGCTACTGAAAAATTATTTTCAGAGCTCCAGGTGACACTGTAAGCAAGCTGATGAATTTCCTTCCACAGCAGCTGGGCAGCAGTTTGCTGCTGAGAGAAAATGCCACGCAGTGAATCCTCTTTTTAATCTGCTGTGCAGCTGCAGGTATTGAAGATTCTTCTCTTTCTGTTCTCCACTGGCGACATTCCTCCCCAGCTCCCAATCTCCCTCTTCCTTCTAGCAGCAGCAGAAGTCATCACTCTGCTCATTGGAAGCTCTGCCCCTTCCCTGCTGCCCTCAGCCCGATGGACCAGCTTGAGTTTTGTTTCTGGCTCCCAGATATGAGCGTGCAGGGGAAGTGACACACTTCCAACACTTGTCAGACAATATCGAAAGATGGTAACTGGGATTCTAGTGAATTAACCTCAACCTGTGTGCAGTCTACAGTTCGGGTGCAGTTACCTGGGCAAGGGTCACAGGCGCCTTGAGTGCTAAACTATAATATTGTGCAACTCGTCCCAGATATTACTTTACCAATGCAAAGCATAATCCGTGTTTCTTCATCATTTGACACACATACATGCACACACACACACGCACACTACTGCTAATTCAGAATATCTCAATGACTGATTGGCCTTGGAGCTGCTTTAAGAAGCTTCTCAGCCCTTGTGCAACTTGTGGTCGTGTCCCTTTGATATCTTTATTTCTACGGTATGATTCCAGGGAAATAAATATCAGTGAGGGCCACAGCAGGAGATATACAAAACCCTCTTCCCCACCTGGAAGAGGGAGCTTCTTGGTTAAGAAGATACATTAAAAATCCCGCAGAATTGGGGACCTGGGCCATCATCTTCTCCATGGCCCCATTACCTACCAAGCGCAATGGGCCTGTCAGTCTGTGCACCTTCATTTCTCTACCCCTGCAAAACTGGTCCTGAAAAAGCAAGTGTATGTGTGTGTTTCAGGGCAGAGGGATAGCAACGGGAGAATCCCAGAAGCTTTAGATGGGAGAAGGGGTGGTCAGATAAATTACTGGGCTGGAGGGGAAAGGCAAGCCCAGAAGAGCAGCAGTTGATTCACACATAAATCAGCAGAGTTCACTATAACCCAGCCAGATTACTGAATTTTCCACCCTGAACCTGGACACTTTCCAAATTCTACATTGCAGATTCAGCTTATCTAATTAAATGTGTTTCAGAGGCTTTGCTTCCCTGCATACCTCCCCAGAGTTATTTTCCAAAAATTGTAGGAAAAAGAGGCAGCCACCACTCATATCATGCGTTATGATTCTGCTATACTTGGGACACTGTATAACTACCAGCTGAAAAAATAGTTAATAGATGCCTTTATTAAATAGAATAGCCGAGAGTATATTCAAGGCAAGGTATTTGTCATCTGGTTTTGAGACTTTGCTGCAGATGTCACGTAAGGCTACAGTTATCATTTTGGGTTACTCATTTCAGGGAACAGCTCTGTGTCCTGAAAAGCCAGGCAGCAGCCCCCAAAGGCAGGGTGTACTTGGAAATTGTCTTAGCTTCTTTCTCATACATTCACCCCTTGCCAGAAGATATTATTCAAGTTGCTGGAGTCAAAATAGCTTTAAGAACAGGTTACAACAGCCTGTACAAATTGTGTAGTGATTTTATAGCATGAGTAAATGCTTTCACCTGCCTTGGGCTGTGCTCAGAAGCTTATCACAGTAGTATGTGCTATGGGGTGCGTAGGAAACTTTTGACGTGACCAAGTGACTGTCCTTTTCCCAGGGTAGGGAGGATTTGGCAGACCTCTGTCCTGCATTAGCTAGTTGAGTCTGTGAGAAATATAATAGCTTGGTCCTTGCAGTGTCTTCAGCAAAACCCATGGATGTCCTTTGAACCACCTCCTGCATCTCCACCAGCAGCAACCTGCACAAAGCCCCTCTTTTGTATTTCTGCATCGCCCCTTCACAGGCCCCCCAGAAACTCGGCTGATACAGGTTCTTCCGAGGAAAGAAATATTCCACAGTTATGTCCTGCCATGGGAAGAAGTATGGTCTTTAAATATAAAAGCAGATTTATTACATGAGAAAAATGCGGGGTGCATTTTGTCAGTATGTTTTTAATACTTTCTGATTCGGAGGGAAGATGTTTTATTACAGCAGAAGTTGCCAAGTCAACTGCTGCGTCCCAGCCATCCCCATGGAGGGGGCATAGTGTCACCTGGATGTGGGCACAGAGCTGCAGGGAGCAATAGCTTTTTTTTAATCACATATCGCCAGTTTAATATAGCCTAGGTTTTCAGCAGTTATTTACAGGCTGTTTTATGACCCCCATGGCATTACTCTGGATTTACTTCAGTTTTTATCAGACGAGAGCTCACATGTTTCACTATTTTGTTATTCTCCACCAAAAGGTCTCAGAAGGCACTAAAAGTCAATTCCCAAGTTGCCGCAGCACACCCTGTGCATGCTAGCAAAGGGGAAAGTCTGGTCACCCGTTCCTCATTGCCTTGGAAAGAAATCCTGGTCATTTGGCCACTGTATCCACTCTTAGATTTCAGGATGTATTCACCAGAATTTCTGGTACAACCTTGACCAGGTGAAGCTGCATCTCAAATACTATGTTCAGGTTTGGACCCCTCACTACAAGAAAGATATTGTGTTGCTGGAGCTTGTCCAAAGAAGGGCAACAAAGCTGGTGAAGGGTCTAGAGCACAAGTCTTATGAGGAGTGGATGTGGGAACTGGGGTTGTTTAGCTTGGCAAAACCGAGGCTCAGGGGAGACCTTATCGCTCAGTGCAACTACCTCAAAAGGAGGTTGTAGCAAGGTGGGGGTTGGTCTCTTCTCCCAGATAGCAAGTGATAGGACAAGAGGAAACAGCCTCTAGTTGCACCAGAGGAGATTTAGGTTGGACATCAGGAAACACTTCTTCACTGAAAGGGTTGTTAAACAGTGGAACAGGCTGCCCAGGGAGGTGGTGGAGTCACCATCCCTGGAGGGGTTTAAAAGACATGTAGATGAGGTGCTTAGGGACATGGTTTAGTGGGNGGGGTTTTGGGAGATTGGTTATTGGGGGGGGGGGGTTGGCAGTGTTAGGTTAATGATTGGACTTGATGATCTTAAGGGTCTTTACCAATCAAAACAATTCTATATTTCTATGATTCTAAGTGCTTAAGGACTTTTTAAAGCCCATGCCATAGTAGAAAAACTTGGCTGGTATACCTATAACAGTTAATCTTTGCATTGCAATTTATAGCAGTAGGCAAAGGGATTTGTTGTTGTTTCTACAGTGTCTGCCTTCTTATTTATGACCTTGTCCTCATACTCAGCACTAGAAATTCTGTCTCTAACTCTTCTATATATCATCCTGAAACACTGTGTTTCAAGTATCTGTTCTATTTTCTGTTACCACAACCTGGCTCTGCAAGAAGAAACCTCTTTCATTCCTGGATGACTATAGGCTGTAAGTTCTGGGCCCTCCTGAGATCTCTCAAAGTATCCATCTTCAGGGGTGTTTTGCCTTAGAATCCTTGCTTTGTTAGTTCTTAGCACACACATAGTAGGTGCATCGTTGCCTTGCCACTACTTCTGCACTCCAGTCTGCTGGCAGGAGGTCACCTGGAGCAGGCAAACTTGGCCCAGAGGAATGAGACGCTTCAGTGCCCACCTTCTGAGCTGGGAGCATGGAGTGACAACGACAGGTTATATCCTGCTAAGCATTCAGCAGCCACCACAGTTATGCTACTCTTCTTAAGTTTGATGTGATACCATCAGCAGCAACAGGGATGATGTGTTTTTAAGGGGTCTGTCACTTGTCTGGATGAACCAAGGACAGAAATGCAGTGCAATCAGTGTCACTTATGACTCTGATTAGGATACTACCGTGGTGCTACCAATAAGCCATTCCCCCACCATCCTAAAGCTTAAGTTTACTAGGCCCATTGTCTGTAAGTATGAGTATATAATACTTCCTCCTCTTATACAGAGGGGAAGAATTTAATTCTCCTTTTGGTTTGAAAAAAAGAAAATAATAAAACCAGACTGTTTTCTCAAACTCAATAATAATAAAAAACACCCTGAGAATGAGGAGCACAAAGTCTTGTCTCCTCAATTTCTCTGAAAATATCCTATGCATGATCCAGGAGAACCGACTGAGAATTTGTTTTTATCCAACTTCTTTTTGCACTTAAGTTTGCACAGTACATATTGCTCAGTAGTGAATTTGCTTGCGTACTACTGGATACCTCCTTCATTCCCACATATTATAGAAAGCAATAGAATAAGCAGTAAAAGCATAGTACAACATAGTCCTATCTGTTACTGGAAGTCCTATCTGTTACTGGAGAAAAAAAATTGTCCTTGCCCCTAGAGTGCAAGCTTTATTCTTGGGCTGGGATAAGTAGGTTTCAGAGAGCCCTGTGAGAGGAGAAGAAGGGTACAGAAAATGTCTTGGGCCATACATATAAGTATTGGAACTGCTGGTATCCAAGTTTGATTATTTTTTTCTTTTTCTTTTTTCTTTTTTAGCGAGCACAGAATTTTTTAGAATTTATTTTTTTTTTAAATTGCACAAATAGGGAGATTGTAGCTAATGGCCTCCATTTGGGAAAATAATCAGCTATTGCCAAAAAGAAGGCATGATTATGTACTTTTCCAGCAGATACTTGTTTGGTAAAATAAAAGTGTGTGCAAGTGCATATATCACCAAAGCATGAGTGTGGAATCTTGGCTTTAGAGCAAGAAGAGAAGGAAATAATTGTTGGCTAGCCCTTCTGTCTGTAAAAGTCACTTCGAGTCCTAGTTTCTCATTAATTGACAAAGAGGAAGTGAGCTTGAGGAAAAAGCTGAAGTATCCCATTGAGGTGCTAAGGGACACAGCATCCAAAGAAGTCCTGTGTTCTATAGAGGTGGGGGCAGCCTCTGGTCTGGGCTAGGAAGGAAGCAGTGGGTTGACCCATGGGATGGCTGAGCAGAGAGTGCGGCTGCTGAACAAGGAAGAAACTCTTCCCCTTTCTGATTAATTTTAACATTTTGCTCTGAATATTAGAAAGTACATTTGCAACAGATGTTTCATGGGGAGAAACCTCTTTAATCCCTTCCTTCAGGCTAAATAGCTTTACAAAATCCTCCCCAGGGCTTTGATAACCCAGTAAAAATAACAGCTGAGCTACAGATGATCACTAATCTCGCTGTATGCATCCGATCACAAAATGGATGTCCAGTAAATTCTCAAATGTAAGGGTTTTTTTTCTTAGATATTACATAAGTTGCACTTTAAAAATCTTCTGACACAAATTAAGAAATTATAAGATTGGTTATGTGCTTGGGTCATCAAACATCAACCACTTTGAACAATAGTGAGATGAATATAGGATTTACTGGGATAAAAGATTTCAGGGCTGGCAAAAGACTGAGTTAATGTGATTTAACAAGCAAAATATTACCCCATAAGAATAGAAAAAAAATTACCTCTATGTACCAGATTATATATTCATATTGGGATCTATTTTGAATGAATGTCCCAATCACTGGAAGCAACAAGGTCAGAGTTAGACCAACACTTGGGCAGTTTGGAAAGTCTCAGCCCTGAAAATTGTTAGAAGATATGTAAGCAACCAGAGACATATAATGAGAGATAGTATTAACATTTTTTACTTACCTTGCCATACTGCCTGGGAGCCGAGGTCAGGAATTTGAACCTCCTTTGGGCTGGGCAGCATGCATAAGTTAGAGCACACCTCTTTAAATGAGTACAAATACTGTGTTCAGAGACTGTCACCTATCAAGAAAAGGGTTTTTGTGCCTCTGTCTACGTGTCTGCCATTCAGAACTAGTAACACCTTAAACAGACATTTTTTTTTAGATGAAAAATCAGCAGCAGCACACGGTCTGCCAAGAGCCAGGTACAGATTAAACCACTGGCTTTAGGCTTTGCAGCTTCTGGAGTCACACGGCTACACCAGCATCTAGATTGTTTCTAAACTTAGATTATTTTTTAAAAGGAAGTTCAGCTTTACCCTTTATTGCATTGAGCTTTGCTGCTCTATGTAGGTCAGTGACCAGCCTGTTGGAGCAAATAGTCCTTGATCTTGCAGGAGCTGGTCTGGAAAGGAAACAGAGGCTCAAGATTTTTTTGGAGGGGTCTTGTTAAGTGGAGCCAAAACCTAGCATATAATTAATAGCACAGATATTAATTATAGTTCTATTTCCCAGGCTTTTAGAAGGCCAAAGCCAGAGATGCATCTGCTCATATTATCAGCTTTTGCAGAATCTTTTACCTCTAGGTCCTGTCTTACTCTTTATGTCCTGAAGTGTTTACTTTCAGGATTTTCCAGGGTGGACTGAGGAGATGCATCAGGCTAGAACTGATTGCAGGACAGCGAGGCCACCATCTTCAGTCGTTCAGCTACTGGTTGTGCATAGCCCTTCTCCTATGGCCTATGGCAATAGATATGTTTGGGTTTGTTTGGACAACAGTGGAGTAGTTTGATCCTTTCTGTACATAAAGTGTAACTGCTGTCTTGGTTTAATGCCCTGAAAAGTGATCCCCCATGGTATCTAGAAGAATCTCTTTCTTTTTTTTTTTTT
>WEIS01060917.1:2617-16529 GCA_013389965.1 Todus mexicanus | reverse complement strand
TCCTGCCAATTTTAACACACTGCCAGGTTTGGAAGCTAATTAGAACAACTAAGTTTTGAAGTACTATCAAAACAGGTCATTAGTATTAGCTAACCAGCCCTTGGCTTATGCCTGGTAGTATGCCAGATGGCAAGTGTCTCACTACGCACTTCCCAGACAAATAACTCAAGTGGATTCAGGGTAATCATAAGTTCTCTCATGTATACCATCATGCCTTTATTGATGAGCTCTACAAACAAGAAAAACACAGCAAAACTACATAAATTTGCAAGATTATAATTAAGTCTTCACAACTGCAGTATAAATGCCACCAGAAAAGCTACAACTGCATGTGGAATACAGCAAATTTGTGGCTGACATTTACTATATTAGATAACTTCTGAAAAATAACAAGCTTATCAAAACTAGTTACATTCTGCAATCTTTAGGATGTTCAAAGAAACTAACCTATCAGCAATGAAGAGCTTTGTCCACTTGAAATAATTTATTGAAAACCAATAGCAGTTAGAGTAACTAATATAGTCAGGTCAAATTTTACATAACTAACTGTATAGCTTTATGTCCAAAGTAGACTTGCTTCTACAAAAACCAATTTTTCTTTCTCACTACTCTGAACCACAGAAACATGCAAGACATTGAAAGTTTTTCTTGGGCACTATACTCCTCTAATTACACTTCTCCAGATATACTACTACCTCCAAGTTGCACAGGAGGCATAGATCAGCTCAGAAATTAAGCTATTATAGTAAAGTACATAGTACATAGCACACAAGAACATTTACTACACTCCATCTCCAGTTCACGTGGAAACACGTTTAACACTTATAATCCAGAATACCTTCTTAACAAGTTTTAAGAAAACAAGTGGCAGGCACATTCAAGATTTGCTGAACAAGGCCAGAATTCCAAGATCATTTTATCGAAGTTAATTTCGACGTTTGCATTAGAAATCTCACTTGCACTTTTGGTTATGAAAGGATTCCAAGATAAAGCCTCGCTGTTTATCAGGGTTGTTGCCTAAATCATGACGCTTCAGTTAATCCTGAACGGAGAACAAAACCTGTCTGAAGAACCTACCTACAACATTATGAGCAGTGGAACACAACTGACTACTACATAAACTGCTAAAGCTACAAAATCACTCAATTTTTAGGCATTGCATTAAGAAAACAAGCCCCATGCATCAGTTTAGCCTTCCCACAAGCATTTTGATACCCATTCCAGGTTTTCACTAGAAAAGCCTTCACAGCCGCAGGAGGATTACTGCTCCAGTTTTCACTGTGATGCTGTCATTCTGCTGGGAGGGGAAAGCCAAAAACCAAGTAGAGGGAAAAGGGTGGGGAAACACTCAAGTGGCTCATCAGTTTGTCTAGTTTGTTTGTTTAAGAGACAAATCTAGGTAATTAAAACGCAGATTCACATTCCTCATACTGATCAGACATGACAAAGATAACCACCCCCCCAAAAAATGTACCTGCAATTGCCTTCTGTTCAAAACATCAGAAGGACAAGATAAGCCACGTGAGCTAGTCTTTTACCAGAACTGCCTTGGCATGTTGATTAAATTCATTAACAAAGCATTCACAATCAGAATACTTCATCAAGAAAAAAAAAAACCAACTCTCATTCCTCTCTTGTTTTTAATTAGATACATTATTGTGGAGTTAGAAGGCTTGAGTCATATTTTGCAGCAAACATTACCGTGAATTTGGAATCCTAGGAATCAACACTTCGAGATTCCTTCCATACCTTTTAAAACTGAACAAAACCCAAACTAATAAGTCTCGCTGGTCCTCTCGGCTCCTCTCAGCTGAGGAGTTTCAGGCAGTTTAAGGCAGATTTACATGGGGAAAAAACCCAAAGAATAAACAAACAAAACCAACAATGCATTATTTGACAGATATTTGGGAATGTTTAATAATAATTCACTAACTAGACTTCTGCAAGAAAATCTCAAATGCCCTTGATCATGTTTCACCAAATGCTACCCTGTAGAGCCTTTGTAGTAAAGGCACCCAGGGGAAGCATGCCCACAGCTGGTGAGCTGATGGTTGAAGAGCTGTAAAGAGAGTCAATATTTTGGAACTCTTGGTTAGAATTACAGTAAAGTCCTCCATAACTGTAACCAAGAACTTCATTCCTTGATGTTTAGGTGAGCCATTTCAAAATTCTTCATCAGAAGCCACAGTCAAACAAAGTAACATCTTAATATGCTGCAACTCAATGGCCTTTCAATGCAAACCAAGAAAGATACTTCCTCTCTCATTTCTGCAGAAATTCCCAGTTATTCTTCTGAAACACAAGAATACGTCATTTAGCTGACAATTATTCTATCAAGTGGTATTTGAAGCCTAATCACCTTCTTTAAAAGCCACACAAGTTTACTTTTCCCTTTTTTCCAATAGATGTAGAGCAAAACCCTAAAAAAAAATTAAAACCCCATTTTCACAACTTCCTTATCTTTGAAACTACCTCAAACACATCCATAGCAAAAACACGCTCTACGAACAGCTTGCCTACTGGTCCTACAAACAGAATAAATAAACGTGAAGGGCAATTAAACAGGAAGCATGAAGCCTCCCTCTTCCTTCTCAGAAGAACAGAAGTATTATCAGCACTAGCGTGGCCAGCAGCAGTAGGGCAGTGGTTGTGTGCCTGTACTCGGCACTGGGGAGGCCACACCTCAAATATGGTGTTCAGTTTTAGACCACTCACCCTAAGGAGGACATTGAGGGGCTGAAGTGTGTCCAGAGAAGGGTAATGAAGATGGTGAAGGGTTTAGAGAACAAGTCTTGTGGGGAGTGGTTGAGGGACCTGGGGTTGTTCAGCCTGGAGAAAAGGAGGCTCAGGGCAGACCTCACTAACTCTCTGAAAGGAGGTTTTAGCGAGGCGTGTGTCAGCCTCTTCTCTCAAGTACCAAACAATAGGAAATGGCCTCAAGTTGTGCCAGGGGAGGTTTAGGTTGGACATGAAGAAAAAAAAAATTGACCCAAGGGGTTGTCAAACCCTGGAACAGGNAACTCAATGGCCTTTCAATGCAAACCAAGAAAGATACTTCCTCTCTCATTTCTGCAGAAATTCCCAGTTATTCTTCTGAAACATAAGAATACGTCATTTAGCTGACGATTATTCTATCAAGTGGTATTTGAAGCCTAATCACCTTCTTTAAAAGCCACACAAGTTTACTTTTCCCTTTTTTCCAATAGATGTAGAGCAAAACCCTAAAAAAAAATTAAAACCCCATTTTCACAACTTCCTTATCTTTGAAACTACCTCAAACACATCCATAGCAAAAACACGCTCTACGAACAGCTTGCCTACTGGTCCTACAAACAGAATAAATAAACGTGAAGGGCAATTAAACAGGAAGCATGAAGCCTCCCTCTTCCTTCTCAGAAGAACAGAAGTATTATCAGCACTAGCGTGGCCAGCAGCAGTAGGGCAGTGGTTGTGTGCCTGTACTCGGCACTGGGGAGGCCACACCTCAAATATGGTGTTCAGTTTTAGACCACTCACCCTAAGGAGGACATTGAGGGGCTGAAGTGTGTCCAGAGAAGGGTAATGAAGATGGTGAAGGGTTTAGAGAACAAGTCTTGTGGGGAGTGGTTGAGGGACCTGGGGTTGTTCAGCCTGGAGAAAAGGAGGCTCAGGGCAGACCTCACTAACTCTCTGAAAGGAGGTTTTAGCGAGGCGTGTGTCAGCCTCTTCTCTCAAGTACCAAACAATAGGAAATGGCCTCAAGTTGTGCCAGGGGAGGTTTAGGTTGGACATGAAGAAAAAAAAAATTGACCCAAGGGGTTGTCAAACCCTGGAACAGGCTGCCCAGAGAAGTAGTTGAGTCACCAATCCCTGGAAATATTTAAAAGACACGTAGATGTGGTGCTGAGGGACAGGCTTTCGTAGTAGACTTGGCAGCACTGGGTTAACGGCTGGACGCAACGATCTTAAAGGCCTTTTCCAACCCAGATTCTGTTATTTACTGCAGTTCTGTAGCGGATACTGATCACGCAGATGCAAAGGGCACCAGAAGGTCCTTTTTACACTAATGAATATGTTATTCTGATCTGTCAGCTATGCCTATTACAGAAGAAGCCCTACAAATTTATGAACATGAAGCTGAACAATGACAGAAAAGTTGGCATGACCTAGTGGACATACAGTTACCAACACCACATGGCAGCTCTGCCAGATCTGCTAAGCATACTATTGCTAACCACACCCGTGGGAAGACAGCGACAGGATCTATCAATGGAGTCACACATCCTTTGAAAATTTGAAAAAACCGTAACAGGCAAAGAACAGTTTTAAGAAGGGCCTCACTAGAAACCCTGGGTTGGAGACACTCAGCAGAAAAAAGCCAATAGGAACATCTATTCTAGTCAGAAAGCCAGCATTTGTTAGAACTGTCCACAGCTTCCAAACTTTGAAAGTGTGGAGGCGAAATAAAGCATAGCTGGAGGACTGTACTTCTGCAAGCCCCAAAATTAACAACTGGGAGAACCATTATGGTTATAGTTATTTAAAGATAAGCTCTCCACCAACAAAGTACAAGTTTTGATGATATTGGCTCCTTTTCAGAAGTTTTAGTTTGTATGGTTTAAGTTACAAGTAACACGCACATGGTACCGAACATAGACCATAGAAACCACACAATTTCTACCTAGAGGAGGTCACCAAACCTAAAACCACTGCACTGATACAACCAGGTCTTCAATGGCATCCAGGACATTTTCTAGCACTTGCTTTAACTTTGCAAATAGCTGCGTAGTTTGTTGTACACATCTTCTGAGCAGTGACAGCACAGTGCTTGTGAGGAGCTGGAAGCTCCTACCAGAGCCAAGCCTCAGAAATCAGAAGATGACAAAGGACCCTTCACTTTGTAGTAGCCAGGGGAAGATTCAGTTTGACCCCTCAGGAAGTTAGAGGTTCTCTGCATGGACTGGTTCTCCATTTGCAGAAAAAAATGTTAGCACAGGTATTTCAAGACATTTGTTACTCCAGCTTTCAAAGATGACTCCCTTCAGCAAAACCATGGCACACTGTCAGGAGCTACGCTACACGACTGACAGTGATGCTCTCAGCTCACATCAGGTGAGCAGATACCTGGACATTTTCAAAGTCTGGGGGACACTGAACACTGAATGAGAAGAAATCCTTTGCTACTGTAAAAGTTTTGGTTTTGCTTCAATGCTAACTTTTTATAAGTATCAGCCAGTTAGGATGATTATGATGTCAAGAGGTTGGTTCACCTTCCTAACTACAAGAAGGAAAAATATTTATGTCCAAAACACGCCCCTACATTACAGTCACATTTAATGGAGGGAAAAACCCGCTGTCCCACTGTGCTTTCACTTTTAAAACTGCCTCTACTAAAGCTTCATTAGATCTACAGTCTGTCGTAAGGTAAGTAAATAACGACTAAGTACTTGCAGTAAAAAGTTACAGATGTAGATTTGCATATTACTTCACAGTGCTGCAACAGCTATTAGAAAGAAAACCCCAAACCTACAAAACCAGTCCTTCATATCCAGTTGTGAGAGGTTTTGGGTGGGAAAAGGGCTGAATTTCAAGCTGCCTATATTTGAGGAGAGGGTACAAAAACAGGGCAGAAAAGCTGAAGAGTAAAGATTCTAGAAATATATACCTCATCTCCAAATTGCTGAAATCATGGTACCTCAGCTATGACGCACAGATATGATACACAAATTGGGGAAGTAGCGGGACAAGAAGTTCTAGCCTGCTACAGTACAGATGGATGTCACAGACAGAACTCAAACATGCTCCACTTCTGCTTTAATTATTATCAAAGCAGTTATTAAAATATCAAAATCCTTCCATTGCTAAAGCTGTGAAGTAGGTTAAGTAAAATTAAAGGTTTCTATCTCCATGGGATTCAAGCTGGTTTCAGTTACAAGTGTGCTACCCATCAGTGTAGCTCTGCAATTAGCCACACTTCAAACTTCACTCAACCAAGTCTTTCTGTAGACCCAAGCGGCTCCTGCTGCACAAGGGCTCCAAGCCTCAACCCAGAGCCCGCACAGCTCCAGCTGCTCTTTCCCGGTGCGTGGCCCCACCGCACTGGGACCGCTGCTTGAAGAAACGGCCCAGGCCACTTATCTTCCCCATCGATTCCTCTAAAGCGGGAGCGAAACTTGTGACCTTTTCCTGTCAGGCTGCTCCCTGCGCTCGCAGAAAGGGGAACCCCTGCGGCAGCGGGGCCTGGGGGCAGGGCCGCTGCTCACAGAGGCCTCGGCAGCGCCCACAGCGCCCGGGCAGCGGCAGGTGGAGCGGCAGCGGCCACCGGGGCTCCCTCGGCCTGTGCCCCGCCAACGGCGCCGCTCCGAGGAGCCGCCCTCGAGGAGCCCCCAATTTCCTTACNGGGGGGGCAGCCGCCTCCTCGCGACCGCCTCGCGCCGTGGCCGTTTGCGGGGGAGGCGCGAGGGGGGGAGGAGGGGGATGTCCTGGCGCGCGTCTCGCGCCGCTGGCAGCCTCTGCCGCCTCTCGCGCCGCCGCCATCATGAGGGCCCCGCGGGGGCAGCCCCGGCCCGGAGCTGGGACGCGGCTCCCCCCGCTCCCCGCTGTGCCCTGGCCTGCTCCAGCCGCCGCCGCAGCAGTGAACGTGGGCCCGGCCTCTTCCTCTGTGTGTGTGTGGCCGCTTTGTGCGCCTGAGAGCCCTGGCATCACCGGCCGCAGCGCTTTCACTTGTTTCCTGTGAAATAAATCTCTCAAGCTTCGGAGTATTGAGATACGCGACCGTCGGGGGTGTTGGAGGCACCTGGCAGGGTGGGCCCTGCCTCTGGGCTGCCATGGCCCAGCAGCCGCTGCACGGCGGTGTTTGTAACGCCCTACGAGCCCGAGGAGCCCATCGAGCGTTAGGTGTTATCAGTGTGTTACTGACATCGTATCTGCTGCGAAAAATCACTGCATTCCACTTGCCTCACCGTCCATCACCAGTGTTTCCAGGCTACAAAGCACCAGGCCATTGTGCCGTGCCCTGTCGCCATATGCTGTTGGTTGCACAACGAATTATTGCACAGATGGACATGCATCNCACAGAGGCCTCGGCAGCGCCCACAGGGCCCGGGCAGCGGCAGGTGGAGCGGCAGCGGCCACCGGGGCTCCCTCGGCCTGTGCCCCGCCAACGGCGCCGCTCCGAGGAGCCGCCCTCGAGGAGCCCCCAATTTCCTTACGCATCCATCCCGGCACCCGAACCGCGCTCGTCACCGTCACCGCCGCCGCCGCCACACAGCTCTGGGCTGCCCCTCCGCANAAAAAAAAAATCCCAAACCACCAAGCATTCGAAAGTTAGGAAACATCCTATATCAGCTTGCGCAACCCATATTAATTCAGATTACTGTGTGTGTAAAGTATTATACAAGCATTGTTTTAAACACAGCCTTTGCTTATGCAGCTGCGTGGTGGTTTTTCAGAATGGCTTCTGCCTGGTCCAGGACACGAGAATGGGAGCTGCGCTCGCATAATCCACAGCAATTCAGTAACAATTTTATCCTGCAGTGGTATAAACTACTGGGCGGCGAAGCCCCACACAGCCACTCTCTCACTCACTCCCGGTGGGATCGGTGAGAGAATTGGAAGGTGAANGCCTCCCCCCCCCCCTCCGCAGCCTCCCGGAAACGCGCGGCGGCAGCAGCTGCGGCTGCCGGCTCCCCCCGCGCCCCCCCAGGGCGGGATGAAGCGGCTGTCCGCGGTGTCCGCGGTATCCCCGGTTCTCCTCCCGGCTCCCCCCCGCCGCAGCCCGGCGGCCGCTGACCTGCTCCGGGCGGCGTCCCCCCGCGCCNGCCATGGCCCAGCAGCCGCTGCACGGCGGTGTTTGTAACGCCCTCCGAGCCCGAGGAGCCCATCCAGCGTTAGGTGTTATCAGTGTGTTACTGACATCGTATCTGCTGCGAAAAATCACTGCATTCCACTTGCCTCACCGTCCATCACCAGTGTTTCCAGGCTACAAAGCACCAGGCCATTGTGCCGTGCCCTGTCGCCATATGCTGTTGGTTGCACAACGAATTATTGCACAGATGGACATGCATCAGCTTAAAGCAAAAAAAAAAAAAATCCCAAACCACCAAGCATTCGAAAGTTAGGAAACATCCTATATCAGCTTGCGCAACCCATATTAATTCAGATTACTGTGTGTGTAAAGTATTATACAAGCATTGTTTTAAACACAGCCTTTGCTTATGCAGCTGCGTGGTGGTTTTTCAGAATGGCTTCTGCCTGGTCCAGGACATGAGAATGGGAGCTGCGCTCGCATAATCCACAGCAATTCAGTAACAGTTTTATCCTGCAGTGGTATAAACTACTGGGCGGCGAAGCCCCACACAGCCACTCTCTCACTCACTCCCGGTGGGATCGGTGAGAGAATTGGAAGGTGAAAGTCAGAAAACTTACAGGTTGAGATAAAGACAATTTAATAGGTAAAGCAAAAGCCGTGCACCAGCAAAACAAAGCAAGGAATTAATTCACTTCCCATGGGCAGCAGGTGCTCAGCCATCTCCAGGAGCGCAGGGCTCCATCATGTGTAACGATTACTTGGGAAGACAAACGGCATCACTCCAAATGCCCCCCCCTTCCTTCTTTCAGCTTTATATGCTGAGCAGGACATCCTATGGTCTGGAACATCCCTTCGGGCAGTTGGGATCAGCTGTCCCAGCTGTGTCCCCTCCCAGCTTCTAGAGCACCCCCAGCCTGCTCACTGCTGGGGTGAGGAGCAGCAAAGGCCTTGACTCTGTGAGCGCTGCTCAGCAACGACCAAACCAGCCCCCTGTTACCAATGGTGTTTCCAGCAAAATCCAAAACACAGCCCATAGTAGCTACTGAGAAGAAAATTAACTCTACTGCAGCCCAAACTAGTACATATTGTTAGATGTGCAGGTTCATTATTTATCTACCCTGTACTGTTTACACCTAGTACCTAAGTACTTCACACACTACTTATAATTGTGTATTTCTAAACTTTTATGATTCCTGTTAATGAACAGTTTTTCAAATACATTATTCCTCGGAAAATACCAACTCATTGAATCTGAAGCTTCATTATCTGATCATCTGCTATATTGGGAAACCAACTCAGGCCATGCAAAGAATTGAGTCCAAATCTCCCACATTCCTGCTGACAGGTTTTACTACTTTGTTGTGTGCTATTACAGCACTAAAATTTCCTTTTTTTGACACATGGGAGGCAGCCGGACTGACTGTAACATTCCCCAGGATGGAAGAATCCATCATAGCAGAGAGATGCAGAATTGCAGTCAGTGCACAGAAACTCTTCAGACAATGATCTTCAAAAAACTCTAATTGGTATATGCAAATTAAAGTTCCTTAGATTATTACAGAAGTTAAATTAGGGTGCATTTTTCAGAAGTCACTTTGTAAAGTGTGTTTGTGACACCAGATGGAAATAACAGGAGAGATGCCAGTAATATTTCAGTGTGGGCACAGCGGTGTGTTTTGTCCAGTTTAATTTTTGAAAAGAGCTAAAACATAGTGGGGCTTTAAATCTTGTCTCTAATAAATACCATATCAACTGATAATTAATTGCCATAGCTTATTAAAGATAAATTATAATGCAATGACTGCATTAACTAATGCACTCAATATAAATTGTTTATAATAATATTTAGGCTATTTTGGTATCACAATTTTCAACCTAACGATCTGATTTTTTTTTCCAGATTACTCTTTCAAAGTCACAATTAATTTATCCCTCCTAAATTATTTATCAGCAGGAAAACATTATAGTGACATAGTACCATGATGCATTTGCATTTTAAGGTAGTACCATACAAGCACTTCTCAAAGAACCTACCAAACTGGTTATTCAAGGTAACATTGTGAATTTTTCATCACAGGAAAAACTGAGTAGATATCAACGCAAATGTGCTCTAGTCTGCGAATGCTGAATGAATTATTAAAAAACCTCAACATAGACTTGCATTAGCTAATATTAACAAAAATAGTACTTCAATCTCAGTTACCCAACGCAAAGAAGTATTGTGACATAAGGCTGTAAAAATCTATAGGTAAATAATGACAGGTGCCTGCAAGGGCAGATCTTGGTTTGCTGTCTGTTGAGAGTACGAAACAAACGCCTACATGCAATAAGGAAAAAAAAAAAAAAGAAGAGAGATCCAGTTCATGTCTTTAAATTGGTCTACGTTTCTAAGCAAGACTAGCAAGTATCTTTCAGAGATTACTTCATTGCATCTCTCCAGTTGTAAGAACTTCGTGCCTTTTATTGACCAACTCAAATCTTTCCACCTGCTGCCTGGACTAGGTTCCCCAGTCTCTCTGCTGTGGAAACTGAAAAAGGTGTCACTGGCAAAAGCGAAAGAGGACAAGTGTCAGCCCAAATACCCGAAGCATCGCTAGAAATGACGGCCATGCTGCAGGAACAGGGCTTTCGTATAGGAAGTGTCTCTGTGTGTAACTTCATCACTATGTACCTCACCAACAGACCTGTTCCTGTGCAAGCAATAGTCACGGATCCTCATTTCAGTCAACTGCAGACGTAGTAGGAAGGGTGCGGGCTTTGCATAATCTAAGGCTTGTATTTACCACAAGCTAGCATCTTGTGAGGGATATGTGGATGCTCACTTCTACTTCTCACTAAATGCAACCCATTTAACTAAAAGATTAGTCAATAAAAATTTTACTTGCTGTGTTGGCAGAAGGGTGTGCACGAGCAGTTTCTGTTCAGCAAACCTACACTCTTGTAATACTCCATTTGTGCTGACAGGAGTTAACAGCCATACCCTAAAGAAGGTCTTTATGAAGGGTGTATTTGTGATGTTATGAGCATTAACAGCTCTTACCCTTGAGCTACAGTGCATTCCAGTCACAGTAATATAGGCTGGAATTTGCAAACTTACTTCTGTACATGGTGTGGTATGAAGGATGCAGTTCGAAAGAAGCTCAAAACTGGGGCTTTGTATGAACAGTAACTAATACACTTAAAACTGTTTGTTTTCTGGTTTGAAGTACTATGGTTCACAGATAAGGGTCTGATCAAAACTAGTTAAACCAGTTCAGGAAAAGTCCAGGAGTTATTTTCAGCTGCTTTTTAAAGCTAGTCAGAATATTTAAAGGTATCCTTGGATTCAAAACAAAGCAAACACCTCATGCGAGGAAACTTGCAGTTTTACTCGCTGAAGAACTAATACAGTTTTTGATAAAATATGGCTTTTGGGGGGTTTTATTAATGAATTAACAGATTGAGCATACTTATTTAGTGTTCTGAGTGGTTTTTAAATTCAATCCTGAATACACTTAATGAAGATTAGGTATTGGTGTGCAGACTGGATGTGTAAAAAATACATTGTTTGCAACTGAGGGCATTCTGCTACTTCCTGTAGTATTTCCATGCTAATATGCTAATTCTTTGGGTTTTGGTAGCAACTGCTAGGATTACTTATACACACCAGTAAGATCCCCCTGAGTGTTCTCTTCTCCAGGCTGAACAGTCCCAGCTCTCTCAGCCTGTCCTCGCAAACAGACGCTCCAGTCACTCGACTGCCTTCGTGGTTCTTTGCTGGACTCACTCCACTATGTCCCAGTCTCTCTTGTACTGGGACCCCAGAAATTACTCACCAGTGCTGAGCAGAGGGGAAGGCTCCACTGCCTCGACTTTCTCACGCAGTCCAGGAGGCTCTTGGCCTTCTTTGCCATGAGGGCACGTTGCTGGCTCATGGTCAATGTGCTATTCGCCCAGATCCCCAGGGCCTTTTCTGCAAACCTGCTTTCCACTCCATTGGTCCCCAGTCCATACTGGTGCTTTAGGTTATTACTCCTCAGTGCAGGGCTCTGCATTTCCCCTTGTAGAACTTCATACCGATTCTGTCGGCTCATTCTTACCTTCTGCTGCATGACTACACACGTAATGTCCTCTTTTGCATTCTTGCTGAATCACTTAGAAGTCGCAGAAACACCTGTCATGAGATCCAAAGCATAAAACCTAATTTCATACCCCTTATTTTGAAAAAAATTTATTAAAACACCTCTTCACTGTACCAGCTACCATGCTGAGTTCTGCCTGCTCAATATTCATGATATTTGTGTTTGATATTTCCTCTCTTCTTTGTTAATGAAAATTCTGATGTAAATGGATTTTGGTATATCCGTAGATTTAACTGCATTTTGATATACAGCACAGTGGTAAAGCTGTGGGTGATAGGAACAGCTGCTAGGAACCACTGATATCTGTGAGGGGTGCTGTGAGGGTGAACTGATCCTTTAAGGAGGAAGGATGGAGGCTTAGAAACAACTTGATCGTGTGAGGCTTAGGTCATCAGACCATTTAAGAAATGTGGCTGTCTGGATCATACGACTGAAATAAAACAGCTCAGTAAGGAACAAATTTTGTACAGGATAGACTTGTTGAAAGGAACCAGATAGTAAAGATGTGAAAGTTGTTGCTCAATTAGGAACAGCAGACTGGCTGAAAGAAGTTGTAAGACAGGTGGCCTTGTTATCAACCTTGGGTTAAAGGGAGCTTAATGGGCCTGTGGTTCTGGTGGCCAGCTATCACAGACACTGCGTCACAGAAGTCCCTTTGTAAAATGGTTGTGTTCCATTTTTAACATGGTTTTACTTTGCTTCTTCTAACTTTCTTTTAATTGTACTTTAATTTGCAGTCTATGTGCATTTACCCGATACACATCTCTCTTGCTCTGCTAGCATTTGCTTTTTTATCCAATAATCTATTCCTGCACTGATACATTTGTAGAGAACAGCCTTAGCCCATTTCGACGCTCATTTTATTGGGCTAGACCCCTGTTCTGCAAGATTTCTCTTGTGCAGAGAATCTCTTTCTTAATCGTTCCAGGAGCCCACCTTCACACCTTTTTCAGATTCAGTTCACAATTTTATACAGTATTAGAGAGGAAGTTTCACTGGGATCTTACACAGCAAAAATCTTTTCATCCCGTTGCTGAAAACAGATCTCTTGATGGCAGCTTAGGTTTATATTTGTTTTTCGCATAACTAACCCATGTCAGCAGTTCACAAGAAGTGTGATTTTGAAGAGTATATTTTGATTTTCTCTTCTGTCATGTCAAACTGTTGAAGTTCTAGCACATAGTGTTGTTATTTGTTCTATTATTATTTCTATTAGTCTAGGCTATAGGCTCTTTTAGTATCAATTCTAATTGCTAATCATTAATTTTCTGTGCTGATTATGTTTTTTCACTTTCTCAGTGAATTTCATTAGCATGTATCCACATGTGAACATTACTTGTAGCCATTTCTTTCTGTGTCAGCTCATTTCATGCTTCACTTTTTATCTTATCCGTATCAGTACATTGAAGTCTGCTTACTTCTTTTGCATAGTAATTATAATAATGTACCCTGAGATTTGATGCCTTTGAATTCATGGTCTGTTCTCCCTTCTATTTCTGTTTTGGTTACCCTTTTCTTGCATAAGCTTCATAATTTGTCCTCAAGAACTGATTACACAAAGTCAACATCTAGTTCACATAAACATGAACAGTCATTTCTCTATCTGTGTAATTATATAAACTGTAAAAGTTCTTGTCTTATTGCTCACAATGATTACTTCATAGTTTTTGCTGTTGTTCTATAAGCAGTTTAATAATATCTTTTAATAGAAATAGAACATCCTTCCTCACCGGTGTTTTCTTCAAAGCGATTTCTTTTTAGCTTAGTGTTTCTAATTTTGTAGGTTCAAAATAATTAATATCTTTCCCATGTTTACTCTGCTCAAAATAAGCCATTTCATGCTTTCAGCTGGGAAATGAAATAGTGTCACACAATCACTATTTCAAAAGCTTGCACTTTGCTAGTGTTTGTTGGATCTTTTATCCTTTGATTGATAACGTTGCATTATATTCATTGCAGCTTGGCATGCAGGGGCAGGTCAGAAGAGTGAAGCAATCAGTGC
>WEIS01060912.1:4047-15054 GCA_013389965.1 Todus mexicanus | reverse complement strand
GGGCTCCCGTCGGAGCAGCGGCGGCTCCAGCCCCGGAGGGTCCCGGGGGTCCCGTCGGAGGGAACGAGCTCCGGAGCCGGGAGCGGCCCCTCCCTGGTGCCGGTGCCAGGCGGGGGCTCAAAGGGGGATTGTCCGGCCGGAGCCAGCGCTCCGCCGCCGCCCGGCTCTGTGGGGCCATTGTGCGGCCCCAACCCGTGAAGGCGGCTATTATCTATTCTATTATCTATTCTCCTCCGCGCTTGGCCGCCGAACAATGGGGCCCGGGGGTGTTTTCTATTATTGTTCTTTTGTTTGCGGCTGTGAAAAGCGGCCTCAGTTCGAGCGATGCCGGCAGCTGCCGGCAGCAAAACAGCGGCACCGACCCTCCTGCAGCCCCCGGGGGCGGCTCCGCCAGCGCAGCCCCGCTCCGGGCAGGGGCAGGGGTAGGGGAAGGGGTAGGGACAGAGGCAGGAGTAGGAGCAGCAGCAGGGGCAGGGGCAGCTCACCCCAGCAGCTTCCTCGCATCATCACCCCCAGTCCCTGGGGAAGGCAGCGCAAGAGTCGGGTGGGTCCAGCTCCTCGCAGGGGTCACTGTCCCAGGGAGCAGCAGCCGATCCATCCTCAAGCAGCAGGGTCCTGACCCTGGTCCTGGTCCTGACCCTGGTCCCGGTCCTCCTGGTCCCGGTCCTGGGACACTTTGGGACCAAATCCCACCTCTACATCCTGCAATGAGAGAGGAAAGTTCATCAACTGAAGTTTTCTAAACACCAGCCTCGCCCAGCCAAGGGCAAAGCCGCGTCTTCCGCCCCAGGCAGAGCGGTTACGCTGTGTGTAAAACTCCTCAACTTTTGCACCAGAGGCGAAACTTTCTCCTCGAGCTTCGGAGGCTCCCCTGGCTGCAGATGCCCCGTTTGGCTCCAGAGCCGGGCGTGGGCTGGGCGCAGCTTGGGGGGGACGCTGGAGGGGTCACACATTGATCCCGCAGCTTGGGGGGGATGCTGGAGGGGTCACACATTGATCCCGCAGCTTGGGGGGGATGCTGGANTCGCTGCTATGAAAAGGAGCCGCGGCCGAGCCCGCCCCAAGAGCCGCTGCCCGGAGCCGCTGCCCTCACCATGGTAAGTGCGGCCGGGGCAGCTCCTCCCGGGGCCGTTCCCGGGAGCACCGAGCCGGGGGANTGCTGGAGGGGGTCACACATTGATGCAAAAACCAGCGGCTGCCCATTGATGTTTTTGAAAACCCGCACAGTTGGTGAAATCCCTCGATTCTTTCCAGCCCCGTGTTTTCCCAGACCCTGCTGGGAATTCACCTGTGCTGGCGGATACTGGAGCTGCTGGGGCTGGGCCAGTGCCAGCTCCAGCCTCGCTTTTCCCGCTCGCTCGCTGCTGCCACTTGAGCAGAGCTTCTTTGGGGGCTGGTTTCACTTTCGCGTTGAGCTGCCGGAGGTGGTTCATTTTCCCGGAAGCCTTTTCAGTCCCTCTTCACTGCAAGAGGAGTCCAAGTTCCGCTCTGAGGCACTCGAGGTGCTGCTGATCAGTGTAGTGTGAAGAACGAGCAGCTCTAACGCGAGGAGCGGCATCTGCGCAGGCTTCCCTGGGGAACAGCCTTTCCTCTGGGGACGGAGGATCCCTGAACAGACTCCAGCCCCTTTGCAGCCTCTTTTAAATTCAGCTGAAGCGCCGAGATCGTGAGGTAGTCTGAGATCGCAGCAGCTGCCAGACGCTGCTGGTGCTTTCGTTTCCCGTTTTGGGTGGAGCTCCGCGCTCTGCGCCCTCCGTCGCTGCGGCCACAAGTCTGTGCTGAAGGGTTCAGAAATAGGTTTGACACTTGACGGGCTCTGCCCGGGCTGCAGCTCGTGGTGCCTCTGAAACTGCGGCTGCTGCCCCGTGACGGGTGAAACTTCCCCTTCCTGCTCAGGCAGCACCACGGCTCCGCGTGGGGAGCGGAGCTGCGGCGTCAGCTCCTCAGGTCAGACGGCCGGTGGTGGCGGTGGGACAGGGCGCGGGTCCTGCTGGGAGACCCAACGAGCAGCCGGGAGGTGGGCGAAGCCGATCGGGGCAGCTGAGGGGAAGGGACGCGGGGGTAGAGGGGAACCTGCAGGGGAACCTGCGGCTACTGCGGCTCCCACGNGGGAAGGGACGCGGGGGTAGAGGGTCCAGCAAAGGCTCTGGACAGCGCGTGCTCGCGCAGGGGAACCTGCGGCTCCCACCGCTGAAAAATGTTCTCTTCTTGCCTTTCAGAATAGAGGCTTCTCCAAGAAGAGTCACACTTTCCTGCCTAAAATATTTAGAAAAATGTCTACTCAATCAGCGAAGGAAAGACCTGAAAGTTTGCAGTTCCCTTTCCTGGACGATGAAGACACCATCTCCACTATCAAAGAATCTAAAACCTTCTTTATTTTGCGGGGCCTGCCCGGCAGCGGCAAGTCCACCCTCGCCCAGGCCATTCAAGATCGGTATAAAGATGCCTGCAAGGTGATCTCCGTCGATAACTACAAAATCACACCCGTAATAAGAAGCACCATCCCTGAAGAGTACTCCAAGGTGGATGAGGATCTAGTTGACTATTGCAAACGAGACGTCAGCGTGATCGTTCTGGACGACACTCACCACGAGAGGGAACGGCTGGACCAGCTCTTTGACATTGCTGACAAATACCGGTACAAAGTCGTCTTCGCCGAGCCCAAAACCCCGTGGCGGATGGATTGTCCTCAGCTGAAGGAAAAGAACCAGTGGAAACTGTCGGCGGACGAGCTGAAGAAGATGAAGCCGAGCCTGGAGAAGGAATTCTTACCCATGTATTTCGGGTGGTTTTTGAGCAAAAGAAGTTCCGAGATCCTGAGGAAGGCTGGCCAGGCCTTCTTGGATGAGCTGGGAAGTCTCAAAGCCTTCAAGAAGGAGAGTAAATACTGTATGTATGGAAGCGTCTGCCCAGGTTCTCGCTCTGCTCACGAGATGTTAACACCCGGCAAATGGGACACGTTTGCTCAGCTCCTCAAGTGAATTTCTAGTTAAACTAACAACAAGAAAAAACGTTTAAAGGCGCTAATCCCTTCCCCGCAGCTGACAAGGTTACTGCTGCAAGGGAAAACCAGTGAGACAGTTTTTGCTAAGCGGTGGGTGCGGCTGCAGGGAGCTGGGCTCGGGCGGCAGCAGCGGCACGTCGGGCACCGAGTGTCCCCTGGTTGCTGCGCTGAGTCAGGGAGGAAAGGGGAACCCTGAACGACCTCGGCCCTCCAGGGCTTTGTAGGACGCCAGGGTTTAGATGAGGCACGATCAGGTGCAGAAGCTTCTGCTTTCTGTCACCTCCAGAGGTAGCCGGGGTGGGAGGAGGAGTTCGATTTACCCACCTTGTCCTTCTCAGTAGCAGAAGAGATGAAATGCAAAGGACGGGTTGGTGGAGGAAGCTGGGACGGGACTTGGGCTCGTGGGGTGACATCGGGGGATCGTTTCTGATCGTGACGTTGCTCACCTCTGTCTGCAGTTGCGTCTGCTATCGACGATCCCAAAATAAAGATAGATCTCACCAGCTACTTTGTGAAGCGGCCGCCCGGGGTCTTACACTGCACCACGAAATACACCGAGTTCGGCAGAGCGGCCGGAGCCGAGGAGTACGCCCAGCAAGAGGTGGGTTCGGGGCCACGCTGGGGATCCGCGAGCCTGGGGCGGGCAGGGAACGAGGCGTCGCTTGGAGCCGAGCGGCAGGGACAGTAAATACATCCCTGTGGCCTGTGAGCCTGGAAGTTACGACTGCGGCAGAGACGGTCACTGTTTCCTGGTAGTTTCCACACAAAACCCTCCTGCCCTCCCCACCCCTGACTTCCAGCATCGTCTCCAATAGCTTGGTTGGGATGACGAGGAATTAGGGTATTTTTTTCTCTCCCAGCCCAAACAGATAAGCCCAAGTTAAGTATTGGGATTCGTGAAGGGAAAAGACGCAACCAGCTCCGAATTCACGGAGCAGGAGCTTCAGGCCGTGATACTTGAGTTGCACGGGGTATTTCAAACGTGCCAAAGCCAGAGCTGCCCCGATCGGCCCTAACCTGGAGCTCGTGGCCAGTAAACCCGAGCTGCGCGTCCCACCTGCGTGCAGCCCCTCCAAGCCGCGCTCCAGCCTCGTCTCCCTCTTCTCGCAGGCGGTGAAGGCTTCCTACGGCAAAGGCTTCACCTTGTCCATCTCGGCTCTCTTCATCACAACAAAAACTGTCGGTGCTCGGGTGGAGCTGAGCGAACAGCAGCTGCTGCTGTGGCCGGGAGACGCCGACAAGATCCTGCCCACCGACAACCTGCCGAAGGGCAGCCGGGCTCACATCACCCTGGGCTGCGCCAACGGCGTCGAAGCGGTTCAGACCGGGCTCGACCTGCTGGAGTTCGTCAAACTGGAGAAGGCGGGGAACAAAGGGGAGCAAGTGGGGGAAATTGGAGGAGGGAAGCTGCTGTATTTCGATAACGGTATGTGGATGCTGGTCCTCGCTAAAAAGATCGATGTGAGGGCGATATTCTCAGGGTACTATGGAAAAGGAAAACTTGTGCCCACGCAGAGCACCAACAAGCGGGGCTCCGCTTTCAGCTCCTGCACCATCATCTAGGAGCGGGGGCGGGGGCCCTGCTTGGGCTGGGCTTAGAAGGCAAAGTAACTCCTGTAACCTTTAAAAGTGTAAAGAGAAATAATCGTACCTTTACTAAAGTAAAAACCCTTTTGCCAACCCCAGCGCGAAGCCTCTGGGGAGAGAGTTCGCTGGCCTCAGAACAGGGAAGAAACCAAGCGGCAAAGGAACGGCCACGTAACTGACATCAAGTAACGAAAGTGCTGCTGAAAATGAAATTGTTTTGGAGATAACGGGCCAGGGTGTGCTGCTTGTTTTCTTCCTTGGAGGAAGATCGACTTTGGTCTTTAACGTCCCCATGAACCACAATCGTTAGACCCTTGCTCTGAGCAGTGGCAGACCACAGCCTGCGCCCAACTGGTCTGAACTGGGCACCGCCTCTCCCCCGCCCGAGGGACTGACAGCGGCCGTTACTGGGTGACAAGCAGCAAGACCCAGGCCACGTCCACCACCCAGGGACGCTGCCTCCAGCGCAGGGCAGCGCCCGGCCACGCGGGCCAAAGGGAACAAGGGGAGCCCCGGGAGAGGCGCTGGGTTCCTGCGGCGCAGCTCTGGCCCGTCCGCTCCACCTGGCACAGGGGGCTGGGCCACGCGCTGCCCAGTGTCCGTGTCCCGTAGGGAACAATCCTGCCTTGGCAGGGGGTGGAAGAGATGAGCTAACGTCTCTTCCATCTTATTTTATAGCAACTAAAATCGTGTCTGGAGTATAGAACTCGTACTTCACGCAAGGTTTTCCTACTTTTCTCTAATGCATTGAATGTTAAGCTAGGCTGGCAGTAACCTGGTAGTGTAGGCAGTAAGTGGAGGTTCCGTAACCGCGTAACTCCTCTGTTCAACCCTAAACCGTCGGCTGGAAAAGCGTTAATGATCGAGCACTTCTGTTATTAAACCTGTGTTATGGAAACTGAGGTGTTGGCCGGTGGATCTGTGGTCACCACTTGACTGTAACACAAACGCCACTAACGGCTTCAGGTCAGGATTATTTAAAGTCCCGCTTTGGCTCAGGCCTGGTGAACCGCGCAGTGCAACTAACCCCACGTTAACCGCTGTACATACTCACGGTGTTCGACTCGCCTGTGCTGGGCTCACTGGGAGCCGCTGCTGGGAGCCCGAGGCGGCCGGTGCAGGAGCCGCTCCTCCTCTGGATATTGGAAACAAGAGCAAGGAGCACGATGGGGCTAATCCGGGAACTCTCTGCGGGTTCACTGGTAACACAGAACACTCCCCGCTGTTCCAAAAAGATGGATGATAATAAATTATCACGATAACATTAAGAAAAGCGTGTATATACACAGACCTGTGATGCTCCTGTGTCAGACAAACCCTTGTTCGCTCCTGCACCAGCAGCAGGGCCAGTGCCTGAGGCCCAGCTGGGCCTCTCCTAACGGATCTCACCCGGATTTGTTCCATCGAAACCGTAAAAGCGCCTTTCCCAGCAGCGCCTGCCCAGGACGACGCTGCCCCTCTCCCTCCCGCGCCCCGGATCCCATCCAGCACCGCGGTGCACAGCTGGAATGTCTCGTTTATTTGCCTGTTCAAGAACAACAGGGAGACTGTCGTCATTTCAGTTTTTATTAGTTTGTACATCATATACAGTTTATAATAAAGTAAACCAATTGCATATGGTCTCGCTTCGGTCTGTGATACTCTCCATATAAACACATCATCATGAATTATGCCTAATGAAGTAAACAACAAATATTCACATTTTTACCATTCACATCCTAGAAAGGTAAAGGGTCCGAGGGGGGGGACAGTGTCCACACCGACGCGAAGCCCGTCTTGGAGAGGATGAGGTGTTTGGCAAAGCGCTGGGGACAGGGATTGCTCCATGCAACGCTCCTTTCCTCCACGGGAAAGGTTCAGATATTTACACTGAGGTAAACATTGGGAATTTCGGGTCAGATAAATACTGCAGCACGGGCTCTGGCGGCCTCTCCAAGGTGGCTTCACGTCAGCGCCTCGTTTTGTCTTGAGCCTGGTTTCGCCTTGACTGCTCCTTAAAGCCGTGACAGCAAAGCCGACGCGCGTGCAGCGGCGGTGCTCGGTTCGCTCTTTCCCACTCAACCCCTCCGGCATCGCTCCACAAGATTCTCTTTTGACGCGTGAGCTACTGAGTGGAGGCCGGGAGGAAAAAGGGGTAACGGGACAAGACTGGCTGTGCCGGAACGGCAGCCAAGCCACGCACCCGCTGGCGGCAACGGCTCAGCGATCCCAACACGCTCCTGCCTCCCCCAGCCCTCTGCTCACACCGAAGCTCCAGCTCAGTGACACCAAGCGGCAGCCGGAGCCTCACCCCAGCTCACACCAGAGCTCTCCCGCACCGCCCGGGTCCGTGCTCCAGGGGACATCGAGGAAGGACGCAGCGTCCTCCAATGCCAAGCCCTGGCCCTGTGGTCCTGGGACAACAGGGACGTGACTCGGGGGGGTCACAGAACCCCTGTGATCCGGCCTGCCGGTGCCGACCTCAGCTCTAGCAACAGCCTGGGACGGAGCTCAGCACCGCCCGGGGACACTCGGGGTCAGGGGTGCCACACGCGAGCCGCCCGTGCTCCCTACGGAAGGGGAGGGTGCAAGGCACAGATTGAAATGGGATGCAAACCACTCGCTTGGAGATAGCTGAAGAGAGTCACTTCTTACTGGAACGGAGGGAGAGCAACCACCGCACAGCCCAAACACTTTGGCTGTTCAGTGGGCTGAGGAGCGACGTGGCCGAGCAGCCTCCGGCGCGGGGACCAGGAGCTGGGGGGGCCCTTTTCAAATGGGAAACGAGACAAGAGCAAGAGCAGCAGCTTTCTCTCTGCATCCCCCTCCGATGCGGACCACTGAGGGATCTGCAATACTCCTCAGGCAGTAACACTGCTGTCCAGAAACAGTTTTTGTTTCCTTTCTCCTTTTTTCCGATTCGCATTAACCTATTTACACAACAGTCAGAAGCCTTTAGAGAAGGATCTGGCTTTACAGCAACACTTTGACCCCACAGACAAACCACGCACTTCCCTACACACCCAGAACGACACCGAGCTGCCCGAGCGGGCAGCCAGCAGCACCGTAATGGTCTTTACAGCTGATTTCAAGCCCAGGTTCAGCGTATCTGGAAAGGACTCTCTCAGTACTGCCCCACAAAAGGTGGAGCTGACACAGCATCAGATTTGCAAAGTCAATCCACACAAGAAAACACAGCCCAGGCTTTGTGGCCTGCAGGTCGGACCATTGCACACGCAGCTCTCTCCCACATGCTCGCGTCAAAGATGCGCGTTTGGTTCTAAAGCACAAAATCACTTCCCCGGCCCCGTGAATGCAGCTGCATCACGCTGTTTGAACCTCTCCCTACAGCAGCTCAGACACCACAAGTACCTTGATTAGGAAAAGAAAACAAACCTCAGAGGGAAAGGTACTTGTCAAACATTCCTTATCTCCTTGTAACTGCCACAGCCACGGCAACGGAGCCCACGTCACACTGGCCCTGCCCAGAGCCACCCTCCCCACCCCGCTGGCCCTGCCGTTCGCAGCTGCCACCGGGAAAGTGACGGTGTCCCCGGCAGCGATCGGGCTGCTCCATGGCCTTTACTGGCCCCCATCTGCCAAACGATCCCTCCCTCGCCCACCGGCCTGGCCACGTCAGCTCCGCTCCCTGGGCACTTCCAATCGGCAGGAGCTTGCTCAGCACCGGCTATTGCCCTTCGGACACACCGGGCAGAGGCTGGAGAGCTCAGGGACATCCACACCTTGGGCTGTTCTCGGGGCAGAGCTGGGCACATGGAACAGCCTCGGGGCAGGGTTAGGTACCTTTCGTGGTTATTAAGGCTTTTGCTGTTAACACCAAAACATAAACCTTTCAGTAGTTACAGACTGACTTCCCTACTGAGAGCTTCTCTCTTAACAAGGGCTTTGCCATCGGTCTCTTCCACCTGCCAAGCTCACGCAGCGGCCCAGAGCCGCCCGAGGGGACAGCTCTGCACGAGCCTCCCACTGTGCTTGTGCTTCATGGGTGTCACCTGCAGCAACCACCGCCTGTCGCCTGCTCTTTATTACCCTAGAAAAGCACAGGCACAACACCACGCTCAGGTCCTTGCTCACGGTGCGACAAAACCCTATGTCTAGTAGCCCTGCGGAGCCGAGGTGAGCCAGGGAGGAGCCACGGAGGTCTGCGGAGCAGCAGCAGCCAGAAAAACGGCACCGAGGTTCCCGGTGGCCATGCACAACACACAGTCCATGAACAACATTCTGTAGCTACCCCGTGTGAAAGGCGACGCCTCCAGCAACACCCGCCTGGGCAGATTTTTCTCTGAGAGTCCCGCGTCTCTACACTGCTCTAGGACGCAACGGAGGCGACGATGCCCCCACGCCTCTCTCCAGGCGCTGCCGCTGCCCTGAGGTAAGAGAGTCACCGAACGCCGCTCAAAACCCATCGCTCTGCGCAACAGGAACGTGTGTTCACCTCCACCTTGAGTCACCCTGCAAAAAGTCTTGGCACTCACCATATTAATACGTAACTACATTAAATCATGCACTGCTGTACAGGTTTATAAATATCTGCTGTACACATTGTCACCCTCGGAAAGGCCATCCCACCGCTGTCCTCTGCGGAATGGCCTCGCTCGGAGTTTGGAGAGAAGGAGCCTGTCGTCCCTAACTGGGGAGAGGGGAAAATAATAATAATATTAATAAAAACCACTGACAAATGCAGGACACGTCTCTGCATGGTGAGAAAAGACTGAGAAAAGTCCAAACTGTACAGTAATATCAACACACACACAGACCAAGACGTTATGATTCAGACTGCCACGCTGAAATAAGTCCTGTAAACTCTGATTTACCAGTGCCGCGAGAACTGGAGAAGGATCAATATGCATAGACCAGTATTTCGATTCCCCAGGTATTTACCGATTCAGAGTCTGAGAGATGCCAGGACCTTATTCTGCTCTCAGTGCAATCTGGGTAAGTCCATCACGCTACACCGGCGCGATGGGAGTTCGAATAGATGCGGTAGAGACTGGTTTTGGAAATATTACTCCACGTTGGCTCATCTCAAAAGCCGACTTTCAAGCGAGTTATAAAATATTTTCTGTAGTCTGCAGTACTAGAATTTAAGCCCTTAAATCTTCCCTCTGTGAAAGCAGATTGTCGGAACTCCTGACGGAAGCCAGCAGCGGGCCCGCGGAGCCCGGCGGCAGCAGCACCACGACTCTATTGCAACCGTTGGAGATGAAGTTCACGGGTACTGCAGCCTAAAAACTGTCCCGTGGAGCAGGACAAGGACAGCCCTCAAGGGAAGGAAGACAGAGATGTCAGCATTCAAAGTAATCGCTCCACGCAACGAATTCACTGCGGGTTTTGTTCCTGCAGCAAGACCTCAAGTCAGACCCGGTCTCAGGGTCAGGTTTCTCCAGGGAAGCCTCGCCTGGGTCAGTACCAACACCTGCTCTGCCAGCCCTCCGAACATCACCACGCTACCGCGGCTCAGCTCGCAACGCTCCGGACACGGCCATGCTGCCGAGCCCCTGCCCTTCTCGCTGGTGTCGCCCGGAGCCAACGCGCCTTCTCCAACCACCCCGAAGCTGCCACACAACACCCGACGCCGGGCTCCAGATCCAGCTCAAACAGCTCTCAACTCTGGAAGCAGAGTCCTCTCCCAGCTGAGGTCTTGCTCCAACACCACATTTGTGGTGAAAAACAACCCAGTATCCACAGGAGCTGGCAGCACCGCCCAGCCAACGTCACCCACGCTGCAAACAGCTCCTGGCTCAGCCCCAGAGCCATCCTGACATCGAGCACGAGAAGCAAGGGACGGACTGTCCGTTCAGAGTCTGACTTGGTGTCCTCTTGCTTCTTTGGACGAGTAAATTACCTCTAGAGGAAAGTTCGATGCCCAGTCCCAGGTCTGGTCCCGGGGCAGAGCACGCCGCACACGCACCTCCCGCGATTAGTAACCTGAATTTTACTTTGCATTTCTTCAGAGCTGGCAAGAGCTCGTCCGCTCAGTAACACCAAACCCTACATCAAGCTCAATAAAAATCAAGTTTTAGCACAAATATTAGATGTTCAAGTGGATTAATTTAAAAAAAAAAAAAAAAAGTACAGTGAAGAAATTCAGCCCAGAGCAAATTCAGTATTCCCTTGAACAGGACAATTCTCCTAGTGGAAACACGAAGCCCTTAGTTCCAGCCGCATCACAGGGAATTCTCACAAAAGCTGCTCTTTGAAATCCAAAGAAGCATTTTCCTGATACAAAATCATTAAGCTCACACGTTATCACTGAGGGTAATGCCCGTGTACCGTCCTGGTAGAACCATGGTAAAGGAGTTCAAAAGCAAGACTGGATGCCACACTTAGTGGCAGGGTTTAGCTGAGTGGTGGTGGTAGGTCATAGGCTGGACTCGATCTAAGAGGTCTTTTCCAGCCTTAATTATTCTATGAGT
>WEIS01060910.1:11135-24224 GCA_013389965.1 Todus mexicanus | reverse complement strand
TTGTGTGTGGGGAGGGGGTGGGCGGGCAATAAACATTTTACAACAAACTGATCTTAGTTGCTTTTAGGTTAGTTGCATTATATACACACAAAAAAAACCCACCTCAGAAAACACTTGAGGCGAGAATTTGGCATCGAAATTCAGCATTCTGTTTCCAAAGCTGCTTGCTACGAGTGCTTGAAGAGAACGAAAAATCAAGTGACCGTATAATAGCTGCGTTTTAAAAGCCAAAACAAGGTTGTAGCGTTGTACGCAGTTCACTGGTTTCGTAGGAGTGCTTTTTATAGAAAAGCAGATGAAATATGCACCTGTATTTATTTTCTGCGACAAAGAATAAAGACTTGGTTTTGTGTGAGCTTTCTAAAAACGTTCACATGCTAGTCGCTTCTCAAGGGGTGTCCCCTTAAAAACGATGTGCAGGGGAGAGACTTTCAGGGGAGAGAGACTTTCAGGGGAGAGAGACTTTCAGGGGAGAGAGACTTTTCAGGGGAGAGAGACTTTTCAGGGGAGAGAGACTTTTCAGGGGAGAGAGACTTTCAGGGGAGAGAGACTTTCAGGGGAGAGAGACTTTCAGGGGAGAGAGACTTTCAGGGGAGAGAGACTTTCAGGGGAGAGAGACTTGCAAGGGAGAGACTTGCAGGGGGGAGACATTACTGAAAGAAATCCAGAAAGAATTGATTCTTTTATGCTCCTCTGTTACTTCGGATTACAAACAGGGTTCAGGTTTCTTGGCAGGAAGGAGAGTAAGGTGTTTTGCCTGTAGAGAACCACCCGCAAACGAGGAGGACGAGGCTTTCGCCTGGTGCTGTCGCTTCTCGGCCCGCCTGTTGCTGAGCAGTCCTGTAAAACCCAAACCACAACCTCGCACCAGCCGCTCGCAGGTGTTGTCACAAGTGGTTTAAAGTCGGTTGTAATTTGGCAGTTGCAGTTCAGGGCGTGTGGGAGGGAGTGGAATCTCCGACTGGATGTCAAAGGGACTCGGGAATATTGGTGAGGACAAAGGTTTCCAGCTGGTAAATGTAAATCAAGAAAACACTGATGGAATTTGTGGATGTTAATTAACGTGGTTTGGTCTAATCGCTTCTCCGTCAGAATGTCCTACAAATGAGTATAAAACTTCCAGCATGTTCAACACCAGAAGTGAAAACGATGCTTTGTTGACATTTCTCTCTTCTCGAGACAAACTTTCTAAGAGCTGTTGGAAGTTTGTTTGCTTTTAAGGATAAAATCAGGGGATTTTTTCCTTTCCTTTTCTGTCCTGGTTCAGCTCTGGGCACGAGGGAGGCCTGGGGTCGGGCGATCTGCAGTGCTCCAGCTCGGTGACGGAAGGGTTCATTTCAGTAGCCTCTTCAGATAATGATGTTGTTCATTCTCGGAGCTTATTTTGCCTCAGATGATTCTGTTTGATTTTCGCAGCCCTGCCCAGAGAGGTCCGTTCTATGAAACGACAAAAAGCGAGGCTCTGCCTGGTCGTGCTGTTAGTGACAGTGAGTTATTAACCACTTCGGCGCTGTTAATGGATACACCAACTGGCCTATTTACACTTGGACGTACTTGGAATGTGCTAATGCCGGTTAAATTCCAGTTGGGCGCTGAGGGAGAGCTTGGGTTGTTCTCACCAGGGTGCAGAGCTGCTCCCAGGTGTGTCCGCGGCGCTTTCAGAGAGCAGAAATCCGTTGACCTGGCTCAGGGGCAGGGCTCTTAGGTGCAGTGTAGTTATTTTATTAGTGAGACCTTGCGATACGTGGTCAGGGAGCGCGCTGCTGCTGCTCGACAACGAACCAGCCAAGCGTCCTGTGGAGCAAACTGTCGCTACCAAATACCCAAACCCTTGACAATTCAAAGGCCGATTCCTGCTGCTTGTTTCGTGTTGGTCTTTGGAGCAGCTTCATCGCTTCTGCGTTTCAGCAGAGGCTGTGGAGATGCTGCGGGGCTGGAGCACCTGTGTGGGCAGGCAAGGCTGAGAGCCCTGGGGCTGTGGAACTGGAGACGAGCAGCCTGAGAGGGGAGCTGAGCAATGCTGAGCAAGAGCTCAAGGGCCCGCCGGGGGCAAGAGGCTGGGGCCAGACTCTGCTCAGGGGTGCCCAGCGCCAGGCCAAGGGGCAGCGGGCACCAACTGGAAGCCAGGAGGTTGCAGCTGAGCAGGAGGAGCAACTTATTTGGGGGGAGGGTGTTGGAGCCTGGCGCAGGCTGCCCAGAGAGGTTGAAGCCCTGTCCTTGGAGACACTCAAGGCCAGGCTGGATGGTGCTCTGAGCAACCTGCTCTAGCGAGAGGTGACCCTGCTCGTGACAGGGGGATTGGAACTAGATAATCTTCGAGGTCCCTTCCAACCCAAACCGTTCTGTGATTCTCTGATCATGCAAATCCTTTCCAGACTTAGTATCCGTAAGGAAAATGTTGGGGTTTGGCTTCGAGTCCACAGAAGACAAAATCCTCGGTGGTTTCTTGTCTGGCAATACCTGGATTTAAGGGACCTCAGCAAGAAGCTGCTGTGAGAGCCCTGAGCCTGCCCTGCAGAAATGCATCAACAGCAGGGGCAGCTTGGGCAGGAGCTGGCGGCCGCCTCAAGATCCCTGCAGAGGCAGCAAAAAACCCCAAGAAAACGGGGATCAAGCAGCTGCTTGTTCCCAAGACGCCAAAATCCAGGGGTGCTCCTCTGGCCTACGCATCCCTCGGGTTCCAGCGGGGCGGGTGATGGCGAAAGGGAGAGGGGAAGAGGCCGTGGGCAGCCAGGTTGGTTTAATGATCAATGCCCCCGAGCCGCTAACGAGTTACTGATTCAGTGACCCCCAGGCCGAGGATGAAGCAGGAGGCAGAGGAATGATGGAGGGAAACTCCACTGCTGGATCCCTCAGCCCCTCGCCGCAGTTCAGTGTCGCCGACCTCGTTGTCGTGGTGGTTTATTTCTCCTTAAACGTTGCGGTGGGGATATGGGTAAGAGTTTTGTTCCCTTTTGCCTTTCTTTGCTTGTTTGGTTTTTTTTTCAGGGCTGGCTTTTCTGTGTGGAATATTGTGAAAGCCCCTGTTATTTCCTTGCAGTTGGCACTCGGCGTGTTTTGGTTTGTGCTGCTTTTGCTCTGTTCTGGGGTACAAACCCTTTCGCCCCCTGTAGAAACTCCTGTAGCCTGAGGTGAGGGTGGAATTAACCACGGCACAAACCTCGGGTCCGCTGGGCGACAGCAGATCTGCCGCTTGGCTGCGAACGGGTGTTGGGACAAACCCTGCAGAGCAGAACAAGCCCTCAGGCACCCGCAGCTTCGCACAAAGCCTCGCCAGGGCCACTTATTTTGCCTCACAGAAAAAAATTGTAGCCAAAGCTGGGTCCTATTAGCCAAGCTGTCTGCTCAGGGCGGCGGGAGGACGGGCGCATCCTCCGTGCTCCCCCCTCTCGGGGTGCCTCCTTTGCTAGTCCTGGCTCCGGGTACTCGGGGTGCAGCCACCGTTTCGTGTAATTAAGCTGCAAGTTGCAGAGCTCCCATTAATTATCCGGAGTCTCCCGTCTCTTGGCTTCTTGTCTGGGAGACTCCGGTTTCTCGGTGCGTTGTCTGGGTTTGTAGGGAAGGGTGCTCCATGCTCATCTTGCCTCCTCCCAGTCTTCGTGCAGGGTGAACAGGAACACCGTCAGTGGCTATTTTCTTGCGGGCAGAGACATGGCGTGGTGGCCAGTAAGTAGAGATGTCTGTCCCTCTCGTGACACCCTGGGCAGCAGCAACGTCCAGCACCGCTCCCCCTCCCACCGAATTCCCTTCCTCCGCGCTGTGCCCCACCCTGCACACCTCCTCTGGCCAGGACTCGTGTCCTCTGAGCTGTGTTTCCCTTCTCATTGCACGAAGGATGCTGGAGCCCACCCAGCTTGTTGGGTCTTCTCACAGGCTGCTCTCTTCTTGGGGAGGGGTCTTTGGAGTCAAGCATTTTATCTTCACCAGCCCCACGTGCTCCTGGGGGCTCCAGCGAGACACGGGCGAGCCAAGTCTCTTTTTGCCCCCTCTTACTTTGGTATGATTTTGACCAACTAGCTGTTGGTCCTTCCTGTGCCTGGCCCTGGCTGCTTGCCCAGGGCCACCATGGCCAACGCAGCAGTGGGTGGTGGCTCCTCATCCTCCTGGAGACAAGAAAGTCCATCCAAAACCCACCAGAGATGCCCAGATGGTGTGGGAGCGCTGCTCGCGGGCCTCGTGCCCACCTGGTTTGGAGCCTGTTACGGGTTTTTCTTGCAAAACACGTACACGTCCCTCACCCCACGTGGTGGATCTTCGGCCACGCTTTGCTTTCGGAAGAGCGTGGGGGAGATCTCTGCTCTCCTGCTGCTGTTCAGATGTTATTTTTGCCTCCTCCGAGTTTTCCCCTCGGGGCCGCGCTGCTGGGGAGGCACCAAAGCTGGTCCAGCTGGCACGACTGCCGTGCCAAGGCGCGGGGAGCCGCCGGCCGGGCACCCGCAGCACCTCCTCTGCTCCTCCGTAGATCGGCGCCTCTCTCTTCGCCAGCAGCGAAGGCTCGGGGCTCTTCATCGGGCTGGCCGGCACCGGCGCCGCCGGCGGAATCGCTGTCACCGGCTTCGAGTGGAACGTAAGAAAACCTGTCGCGTTATTAAGCAAACGAGTCTGTCGAGCCGCGTGGCAGCAGGTGGCCCATTGCGCTGCGGCTTCGCGCAACGTCTCGAAAGGCTTTGGGAGGAGCCGTGCGGGGGGTAATTAGCACAACCCTGCTAACTCAGCTTCTCCAGCTCGCGGCTAGCGCACGTACAGAGAGTCTGGAGTCAACTCAAGTCCACGTGCTCAGAGAAAAGGAGATTTCAGAGCAGGGCTTTTTAGTCCCGACGTAGCGATGGCTGCGTAGGTCACCCGGTCCCTGTTTCCCCGCGTGTTGTATCCAAAGTCCTTGGGTTCTGTGTCAAAGATCCAGCGTTTGGTTTGCTTGGGGCTCCAGGAGTTAGTGGGAAGTACCTGGTCAGGAGCTGAAGGGCTGAGGGGACTGGGCTCCTGCTGCTGGAGGGTCTCCACTGTGACCTTGCATGCTCGTGTCTGCCGTCTGAAACTGTTTGGGGATGTACACGTACAGGGAGTGGTGGATGGGGTCCAACACCCCAGTTGATGTTGAGATGCAGCAGGATTGCGGTGGTGTGGGTTTTTTTATTGGCTGTGCCATGTTCCTCCTTCCCCACAGGCGACTTACGCTCTTCTGGCCCTAGCCTGGGTGTTTGTGCCTGTCTACATCTCATCTGGGGTACGTACAGCTGCCCTGAATGTGGTGCCCTGGGCCCTGGAGGGCTGCCACCACTGTCCTTTGAGACCTCTGAACTCTGCTCCGGGAGTACAACCATCCCCTTGCCTCCCCTGGGACATCCCCGAACGAGGCGGCCTGGGCAAGGCAGTGATCCCTCTCTTTCCCCTGGCAGATTGTCACCATGCCCGAGTATCTCCAGCGAAGGTTTGGAGGGGAGAGGATCCGCATGTACCTCTCTGGCCTGTCGCTCCTACTCTCCATCTTCACCAAGATCTCTGTGAGTAGCTCCTGCTCGACTCTGACGAATCCACACCTGATTTCCAGCAAACCAAAGGTTATTTTGGGGGCTCAAACCTCTTGCAGCCAAGTCGGGGGGAGAGGAGCTGCTGCAGGCTGCTCCAGGAGGGAGCAGGACAAGGTGGGAATTCGTGGGCAGATGCTCTCTGGGACACCCCGTGAGCTCGTAGATAGATCCAGCAGCAATGCTCGTGTTGGGGTGGCCTTGCCGGCTGCTTGCCAGGATTCCCAAAGTCGGGCTGCACTCACCTTGGAGCAGAGGTTGTGGGTGAAAGGTGCTTGGAAGCTGGGTTGCATCGTCTGGCTTTTTCTCCGTGCTCAGCAGCGATGCTTCTCGGCATCCCTGAGGGACCTGGCAGAGGCAGGGCCCGAGTTGGGAATGCCCCCGTTGCTTTGGGGCACAGGGGTTCTCGGAGGGAAGGCAGCTCTGCTGCAGCTGCCAGTTGCCCAAGCCCGTACAGAAAGTGCCTGTTTTGTCCGGGGCTTTTCCCCAGGGATATTTCCCCCTCCCACAGACACGTTTTGGCCTCGTTAGCAGCTCCCTGTGTGCAGCCTCTGCCCCTGCTGCTCGCTTGGGAACTGTGGGAAGGGTTTATCTGAGGGAAAAGAGCAAAAGAGCCGGTGACACCAGGCTTAGGGTAAGCAGGAGAGAGCAGGGCACAGACAGCCCTGGGGGGCTGGAGGCAGCCAGACAAGAGATCAAGAGCAAACAGCTCGGAAAGGATTTGGAGGAGAAAACCTGCCAGAGGGAGCAGTCTCTCCAGCTCTGGCGGAGCAAGCGGATCTGACCTGGGGTCTGTCGGGGCTTCCGCATTTCGCTGGCTGGAAGAAATATGTTTGTTGCCAGGTGACTGGCTGCAAATACTGTGCTTTGGTGTGGGGCAGGCTGCGAGAAGGGGCTGGCTGCAGGGTGGGAGGGCTGGTGCCAGAGAGCATTTGCCCATGACGAGGTGCTCAGCGCCTGCCTTGGTGCTCACCAGTACCCTGCTCCTTGACCAGCAGCTTGGCTGGATGCAGCCGTCTCTCCCTGTTCCCCAAATCCCAGCTCGGCTGGACACGGTGTTCACTCCCTGCTCCCCAAATCCCAGCTCAGCTGGAGATGGTTTAGGGATGAATTTTGCAGCATAGGTTTAACGGTTGGACCCGATGATCCCAAGGGTCTTTTGCAACCTCAAAGATTCTCTGACTCAGCCATTGCTCCCTGCTCCCCAAACCCCACCTCGGCTGGATGCAGCCGTCACTCCCCGCCCAGTGTTTCTCACCCTGGCAGCTTCACAGCTCCGGGCTGAGCTGCGGGGATCCTCCAGGTCTCCCTCTGAGGGATTTGGAGGATGGAGCAGCCAGCAGCCAGTGCACTCTGGGCACATCCCTTAGCTCTTAATACAAAGGGAGAGGCCGTGCCAGCCTTGCACAGACCCCAGCGCTGTGGGATGCGATGGTCCCAGCTCCAGGAGACCCCCAGGGAGCTGCTCTTTGACCTTGGGCACGGCGCTACGCTCGGAGTTTCAAAGGCAGGTTGGAGGGGAGGTGGCGGCTCTTCCAGTGTTCCCGCTTCCAGCGTGGCAGAGGTGATGCTGGTGACTCTGTCGGTGCCGCCACCACCTGTATTTCCCCCCACAACTCCACGTCCTGTCATGCTGGAGGGCATTCTTCCCATAAAACTGATCTTCTTTATCCCCTTATCATTGATGGCATTGAAAATCGGGAGGCGTTTGTCTGGAACTCAGCCCGGTGGCTCCTGGAGCACCACTTTAGTTTGCAAGTTTGGGCAGTGACGCTTTGATTATCCCCCGGTTGTCCTGATGTCCTGTAACCTGTTGTCACTTACTCCCCTCTTCTCTCCCACTTCTCTCCCCTGCTCTTGGTGAAGACTAAGGAGGAGCTTGAGAGAGGTGCTGGAGCATCTGCCTGTGCTGTTGCTGCCCGAGATGAATGAACCCTTGCTGGAGTTCAAAAGGGAAGGTTGGAAGCTGGGGCAGGATTTCTGCTGGGGTACTTTGTTCTTCCAGAACTCACAGACAGACATCGCTGGTAGTCGGAGGGCTGCTTGTCTTTGAGTCTCCTTCCAGACTATCACAGAAGGTCCCTCTTCTCTCACAAAGCAGTGTCAGACCAGAGATACTCTTGGTCCCTTTGGTTTCCAGTCTCTCCGTGGCTTTGCCCAGAAGGGATAAATGTCCTACAAGTTCCTTCATAGCTTGGGACACCGTTGCGGTGTCACCCTTTGCCTGACACCGGGTGAACCTGGAGATGACCTCGGCACAGAGCCTGCACCGACAGGAACCTCTGCGGTTCTCCTGGCCCTTCTCAGCACAGCCTTGTGTCGGGAGCCTGGTGGACACTCCCAAACGCCTCCTCCCGTGCCTTTCCTCAGCCAGCGCTGTAGTTTCTTTAGTCGGCTGAGTTCTCTCTGATCTCTGAGTCACACAGGATGCAACAGCGGAGGAATCAGCCTAATAAGGGGATTATCTTGGCATCTGGGCTCCATTCATGGTAAATCCCCCAAACAATGGCTCTTTCCAGCAGTGGGTTGGGATGAAAGGTCTGCAGACACCCGGGGAGTTGCCAAACTGGCCCCGTGTCCCGTCCCTGGTGATGACCGCAGTGAGGAGCGTGGGAGGAGAGTGTGAAACTCGGAGCAATCAGGCAGCGCTGTCTCCTGGCAAGGGTCTCCTTTGGTTTTCACCAGGGGCTGCCTCCAAGCTGGGGACTAGCTGGGCTTTCCCTGCTTCCTTTCCCTGCAGACACTGAGTTTGAGGATGGATCTCACCATTCCACATCCCCCTGAGCTGGGACGTGGTGTCAGTGCTGTTCCCTTGGCTCTTCTTTTGGAGCCAGGGGAGTGACAGTCTCTCCTCTCCTGGAATTTACCCCTTGGTGAACCCCAACCTTCTGCATTTCATGGCAGGGTGCAGCAGGGCAGCCCGAAGTCCTGCTGAGAGATGGTGTCCCCCCTTGGCTAGGAACATGTGAGGAGCTGCACGGGTGTCTTAGCCTTGGTGAAAAGCCCTTGGAGACTCCTCTGTACCCTGGGTAACTTGTTCTACTGAAGCTTTGGCTTCAGCAAGTGTTAAATCTCAGCTGTCTCTAGCGCCAGCTCTCATTGGGAAGGCACCAACGACGTTGGGCAAGAACGAGTTTGCAAGTGAGGTCACCGGTGGAGGCAGGATTACGAGGCCTGACTTCAAAGGCTTCTCCTCACCTTCTGCAGTTGAAAGGACTTTTTTTATGAATAGGTCATGCCTGCTTTTAATTAGCTTGTTTTTGTATTCAGGATGTCTTATTAACAACTCGGTCACATGCACTTTTCTTTTTTTCCCACCCTAGCAGAATTAGCAGGAAGGGAGGTGGGGATCCCTCTGCTTCCTCATAGCAAAGCCTTCGACTCATTTGCAGACGACTGCAAAAATGATTAAGCGCTGAGAAAGGCAGGAGAAGCCGCCGCGAAATATCTTGTCCCAGGGCTGAGTCTTCCCAGCTGGGCTCTGGGGAAAGGGTTTCAGGAGAACCAGAGGAGGCACGGCTTTCTGTCTGGTGCTGGGATCACAAGTGATGGATCCCTCCAAGGGAGCTCGAGGAGCTCCAGAAGACACCAAGGATTCTTGGCTGGTGCAGCGTTCGAAATATTTTGGATTCCCACTTCAGCTTGCATTGGGAGGAGGTGTCTGAGGGCCCTTGGTTGGGAACTTTCTACCTCGTAGCTGAAGCTCGCGCTGTGTGAATGGCTCAGGTGTCCTCCTGAAGGGCTCCTTGGTGGCCTCTGCGGTATCAAGCTCCGGTTGGATTGCATTTGTGGTGGAAAGGCATCAGAGGTGCCACTGGCAGAGGTGTTGGTGTGATTGTCTATGAGCTGGTTCCTCTTCAGCAGGACATTCCAGGGCTCAGCTGCCTCTTGGTGCTGGCAAAGGCTCTCCCAGAGACATGGCCAAACCCCAGTGCAGCTGAGGACACCTCCTTTGGCAATGCCAGGCGTGACTCTGGTGTGAAGCCTGGTCTAGATGTTGTGGAACCGTCCCTGAATTAGGATCCTCAAGATCATGGCGTTAAGTTTTCTTCTGGTCAGTTAGATTTGTGATTTCATCAGCGGCGCAGGGTCGCCTGCTGGGGCACGGGCTTCCCCGCTGTGCTGCAGCTGGGTGGGTGCTCTGCTACTGGGCTGGTGGAGCCCTGCTAGGCGGCACACCGCCGGGTTTCCGAGCATGGTCCTCAGCTCCTGCATGGCCAGCTTGCTGGAGTAGCGCTGGGAGGAGGAAGGGCAGGGCTGGGGGAAGGAGGGGCGATATGGGAAATAGCACCGGTCCCCCACGTTACTAATCCCAAGCGACTGCTCCCGCATGACCAGGCAAGAAAACTCTGCTGTTTGGGGGATGGTTTCTGGGAGGCGTGTGAAGGAAGGTGTCAAATCAGAGCTGATGTCTTGGCTGTGGGAAGCCGTCACGGCTCCCGGCGAGGGTGTGGAGTCAGCTCGTCTTGCCTCTTCCTGCCCCTTCTGGCCTCGTTGCCTTCTCCAAACAAGGTTTTTGTGAAGACAGCCCAGCTGAGCGCCGAGGATGGCTGGATCTCAGCTGTGGGTGGAGATGTGGTGGTGGCACGGGCACTGCCTGCTGTGCCTGGCCCATCATCTCGAGGGGGTTTGGCAGCTGAGTGAGCTGCAGGCCTGCGCACGCTCCTGACGTCCCTGTGGGACGGGACGTGGCTGCAGGAGATGCTGGGGCTGGTGGAGGCAGCGTGTTGGACACGGAGTCACTTTGTCCTTCTATGGCCAAGCAGAAACCTCCAGCCTCTTCCAGGGCCGTTGCAAAGGGAGCTGCAAAGGTCAGGGGATGCGTTGGAGGACGTTGGGCTGCAGGACCCCTGAGCTGCTGCTTCTCCCTGGCGGCCGAAAGCAACTTCTGCCAGGTGCCCAAGCCTTGGTTTTCCCATCCGTGCAAACCCTGGAGGAGATAACTTCCCAGAAATGCTCAGCAAAGAGGTGGCTTGTTGGTGGGGCAAGGCTCAGGAAGGGCCATCCTGGGGTCTGTGTGGGGTTTGTCCACGTGTGCTCCTCACTGTGCAGTGGCTGTGGAGGACAAAAGGCTCCTGCGCCCCCAGGGAGCAGAACAGCACCTTGCTCTGCCCCACCAGCACCCACCTGAGCACCACTAGATGGTTCGCGTGACGTGGAGCAGACCCGCCCCATCTGTCACCAAAAGCGCTGCAGGTACCAGCAAGCACCTTGAAAAGTCCCTGCGCCTGGGAGGAGCTGCCCTCCTGCCCCCAGCAGCGCTCTCAGGCTTGCTGCTGCCCTCCTGATCGGTCTGGCAGCTCAGACCATTGAGCTGCAGCTGGCGAGGGGGGAGCTGGGCCTTGGCAGGCTCCTCGCCGGCAGCGCCGGTGCCAGGAGGGTGAGTCCTGCCAAGCAGAACGTGAAATACCAGCTACAGCCGCCTCCATGGATCAGCCCCGCGGGGACTGGTGGGGTGCAGAGACAGCGCAGATGTGCGGGGTGGCTTGGGCTGCCTCTGGGGAGCACCCAAGGGTGCAGGTGTGCTGGGGAGCAGAGCTCCTCAGTTGGTAGCAGATGCCTCATCACCAGGGCTCTGGAGAAAGCATGGTGAGATGCCACCTGGACAGCAGGGCATGGCCATCGGTGGAGGGAAAGGGAGGTCCTCAGGGCAGCGAGGAGGTAGCTCAGGCTGGGGTCTGATGCTGTAAGGGGCTGAGCATCTCTAGCTCCCTGCTTTGGTCTCGGTGGGCCCCGAGACATCCCATTTCTGTCCCTTACAACCCATTTCTGACCCTTATAGCCCACTGCTGGCATCCAGCTGGGCCCAGTTGCACACGACTGCTGGTCTCTTCTCGCAGGTGATTAGCAACAGAACCAGAGGGAATGGTTCCAAACTACAACAGACGAGGGTTAGACTGGAGAGTAGGAAAAAAATGTCCCGTCGAGAGCAGTCAGCTCCTGGAACAGGCTGCCCAGGGAGGGGGTTGAATCCCCATCCCTGGCCGTGTTTAAAGGGCGTTTAGATGTGGTGTTGGGGGGGATGGTTTAGGGGGGAACTTTGCAGAGTGGGGTTGATGGTTGGACTTGATGATCACAAGGGGCTTTTCCAACCTCACGGATTCTATGATTCTATGCTTCTATGAAGTGGAGCTCCTTGCTCTGCTCTTTGGGAGAAGGCAGCCTGTGACACCCCCCTGCAGCAGTGATGTGGCCACCCCAGGCTTCAGGACGTGTTCTCCTGGCATGTGCAGGGCAATGTCCTCGCTGTACCCGCCGTGTCAACCCTTTCCCTGCCCTGCTGCTCTCACAACAGCCCTTGGGTGCTGGCCCCTGGCCCAGCCCTTGTGTTTCTTCTTCCACGCACAGACCGACCTGTACTCGGGGGCTCTCTTCGTGCAAGTCTGCCTGGGCTGGGACCTTTACCTCTCCACCGTTCTGATGCTGGTGGTCACGGGGCTCTACACCATTGCAGGTGAGTTGCTCAGCATCTGCTGCCCTTAGTCTTTCTTCTTTGGTTGAATGACAGAGAGGTGGTGGCTGCCCCATCCCTGTCCCCATTGCAGGGGAGGTTGTTGGGGGCTCTGAGCAACCTGCTCTAGTTGCAGATGGCCCTGCTCCCTGCAGGGGGGTTGAATTAGATGACCCTCCCCTCCTGCCATCCCTTGGCTCCCCTTCTGTGTCTCAGGTGATGCTGTAGCCCCCATGTCTATCAGGTGCTTCCTCCACCACATGGCCCCTCAACACCAGCCCCAGGAAGAAGCTGTTCCGTGTCCACCTCCCCCTGCAGCTCCCACCACCGCAGCATTGTCAGGATGAGGCCGATGACAGGGACGTCCCCACGAGTTCGAGCAGCTTTATCGGGACTTGGTGACCGAGTGGAGCCCAAAGGCGGCGCTCCCCCAACGCTGTGCTTGCTCTCGCGCAGGGGGGCTGGCGGCCGTCATCTACACCGACGCGCTGCAGACGCTCATCATGGTCCTCGGAGCCATCGTGCTGGCGGTGAAAGGTAAGAGCTGGGGCAGCACAGATCCTCCTGCCCAGGGCAACCGTCCCTCCCCGTTTGGGTGGTCTCGGAAATAAATAAAAAGACTCCACCTGAGCTGTTAGGTGGCCAAGATGCTCAGCAGGACTTTTCGCCCAAAGAAAGTCTGTGGTCCCCCTGCGTCCCCTCTGCCTCTGTGCTTCCCCTACGTGCCGTTCCTCTGGGTGAAGGTGCCATGAAGCATCCCCCTGGTCCTCCAGCAATGGTATCACAGTATCACCTAGGTTGGAAAAGACCTAAAAGATCATCCAGTCCAACCTTTAATCTTTATCACCCCTTTATCACCCTTCCCATGGTCATTGCTCCTCCTCATCTGTTTCCCTCTAGCCCTTGTGCTCTGAGACACTGATCAAGCTTTTGATGGCAAAGCAGCATTTCCAGTTTTGCTCTGGGAAATTCGCAGCAATGTTGTGGTGGAGTCTCCAGACAAGATCCCGCCACACAGGGACGTGCTCAGCAGAAGGTGGTGCTGGTATGAGGCACCGCTGCAGAGCATTGCCTGGGGATGCAGAGCATGGTGCGGTGCCTTCCTCCTGGTTG
>WEIS01060910.1:0-10455 GCA_013389965.1 Todus mexicanus | reverse complement strand
CTGGCTCTGCCCAGCTCTGGCTTCACCCATGAGGAGGCAACAAAGTTAGTAAAGGGCCTGGAGAATAAATCTGATGAGGAAAGATTGAAGGAGCTGGGACTGTTTAGTGTGAGGAAGAGGAGGCTGAGGGGAGACCCCATCACTCTCTCCAGCTCCCTGAAGGGACACTGCAGAGAGGTTGGTGCTGGGCTCTGCTCACAGGGAATTAGCGACAGAACCAGAGGGAATGGTTCCAAACTGCAACAGGGGAGGGTTAGACTGGATAGTAGGAAAAAAATGTTCCCATCCAGAGCAGTCAGCTCCTGGAATAGGCTGCCCAGGGAGGGGGTTGAATCCCCATCCCTGGCCGTGTTTAAAGGGTGTTTAGATGTGGTGTTGGGGGAGATGGTTTAGGGGTGAACTTTGCAGGGTAGGGTTGAGGGTTGGACTCGATGATCCCAAGGGTCTTTTCCAACCTCAAAGATTCTCTGATTCTTTAAGAGACACGGTGCCATCCTGCACCCTGCTTGCCATTCACCACGGGGATGCGAATCCTGGCCGCAGCCCAGCATCTGCAGGCTGAGCTCCTGCTGCCCTCAGGTTTCTGCCCCGCTCCTCCACCTGGGCAAGTGTAGGTGTCGTCGTGACTTGTTGGCAAACACCTTTGGGAAAGGAGCAGGCCCACACCCCCGGGCGCGAATCTCTGCTTTCAGTGCTCGCCCGCTGCCTCCGGAGAGCTTTTGTTGGTGCCCAACGCCCATGCAAAGCTTGGGAGTAGCCGGTGCTGGGATAAAGCTGGTGCTGGAGGGGGGCCAGGGCTGCTTGCACAAGAGCAGAAGGAGTTTGCAAGTGCTGAACGCTCATGAAATACGAGGGGCTGGTGGATGAAGCCCCTTTGCAAGCTCCCTGGTGTTTAGATGAGGTGTTGGGGGAGATGCTTTAGGGATGAGTTTTGCAGAGTAGGGTTAACGGTTGGACTCAATGATCCCAAGGGTCTTTTTCAACCTCAAAGATTCTGTGATTCCCTAAACGCCTCAGGTCAGGGGGATGCCCTGGGCTGTGGACAGGGCTGCGAGGACAGGGCTGTGCTTGGACAGGAGGGGAAAACAGAGCAGGACGGGTGTCTTGGCAACTGGAATGTGCTCAACCTGGCACTTGATGGTGATCCCAGCGTCCAGCAGCTGATGCCTGAGGGATTTGCTCTCGGTCTAAAGACAGCAGTGCTCGTGGGCACGATCCTGCTCCTACCCTGGGGTGCTGCGTTGGAGGGGGCCAAGCTACTGGTCTGAACGACACCCTTGGAAGGGTTGCACGGTGTGACAGCTGGACCAGAGGGAGGCAAATCCACCAAGGGATGCTCAGGGGTCTGGCTTTGAGTCTCCCCTGCATGAAACCCACTATGGAAAACCATGGAGCCTCCTCTCTCCTCCCAAGCACCAGCAGCTGCCGTGGGGATGGGGGTGGCAGCGCACCTCCCTGCTTATCTCCTCCACAGCTGCTGCGTGGGTGGCCGTGGCACATGGGGGGAGCGGGGTGGGTGCCTCCCATCCCTCCCTCCTCCAAAAAGCGATGCCTCTGGTTCCAAAATTCTCCAGCTGGAGGTAGCGAGGGAGTTGTAAGGAGCGCTCAGCCCATGCCCCCGAGGAGCGGGGAGGTGGTGGGGGGCCAGGGCAGAGCCCAGGGCTGGCTGGCAGCTGCGGTGGAGGCAGGAGGAGCAGCAAGGCGGCTGCCAAGGGCTCGGAGGTTCGCCTGCTAGAGCTTGTTCATGGCATGTCCTCCTCAGTGGGGCTCAGGCTCAGACCCACACCTCGGAGCCCATTTCCTAGGAAAAATGCAGTGAAAAAGGTTTGGGGGTTTTTGGGGTGTTGGGTTTTTTGCACTAGTTTGGGGTGGAGCCGTGTGGAGGGTGCTGGGGAAATGCTCAGAGGGATAAGAAACATTTGGGCGGCCACTTTGTGCGAAGGCACCTGGAGCTGGAGTAAATCAAGTCCGAGGCTACCTAATCTTGTGTTTCAATAGTCCTAGGCGAGTTTCCCCTGCTCTGGGACTGGAGAGCTTTAATAAACAGGTTGCTTTTACAGTACGAGGTCAAAAGAGGTGGGTCCTTTGAGGAGCCTTTGTCCCAGCAGATGGGTCACCCTCCGAAAGGAGGACGGACCGTACTGGGACCCGCTGTGCAAAATGTGAACAGAAGAGTCTCTTAAATAACTAGAAGAAAACACGACCGTGAAGGAGGCCTCCCTTTCTGGGCAGCGCTTCCGAGTTAACGAGCTGACGAAGGCTTTGCCAGCCGATCTCCAAGGCCACCGGGTTTTGCTCTACTCTAACCAGCCTTTTCCAATGCTGCTTTCCCAGCTTTTAATGAGATCGGAGGTTACCCCAACCTGGAAGAGGCCTATTTAAAAGCCGTGCCATCCAAGATTGTCCCCAACACTACCTGCCACCTGCCCAGAGCGGATGCAATGCACCTCTTCCGAGACCCAGTCTCTGGAGATCTGCCCTGGACCGGGATGACTTTCGGGCTGTCTATCATGGCCACGTGGTACTGGTGCACCGACCAGGTAAATGTAAACAAGATTCCCCTGCCCCATGTCACACGGCGTTGCCTGGGGGTCCAGGCACGCTCTACCACCACGCTCACCCTGGAAAGTCCACCCCCAGCGGTGCCTAGTGGTCCTTCTGGCTGGTGGCCTCAGGAGGGGGCTTCTTTTTGGAGTCAATAGAAGCACCCTGGGCTCCCGCGACCCTGTTCTTGAGGTGCCTGGACTGGGACAGTTTGGAGAGCGGGATGCCGAGGGGTGTCCTCATCTCCTCGGTTGTCTTCTGGCTTTCCGGCAGCGAGGTTAAGCGTTTGCTCGATGCTCTGGGGTTGCTCGGTGAGAGGTGGCCGGGCTGCGTGGGCTTGCTGGGGCTGAACGTTTTGCTCTGCCAGTACGGCTGGCTGCCTGCAATGGTCTTTTTGGGCTCGGCTCCATCCCCTCTGTATTTGGTGGCCCCGGAGGGTTTCTCGTGCGTTGGGGAGCAGGAGACCTCCTTGCCTTGTTCTCTGCCTGCGGGGTTCCTGGGTCGGTAGCGGTAGATGTGTGTCCCCTGTTTGTTAGAGAGCAGAGAAAGAGATGAGCTATTGCTGCTGGAAGGATGTTATTCCCTTGCATGGACTCCACCCCTTTCACAAGGCTGTGCTCTGGACTTGGTCCTCATGGACAAATCCCTCTGCCACTTGATGTAGTCTTTTGTCCCAGTTCTTCTGAGACATGTGGCAGCTCAAAACTGCCTCAGGTCTTAACTGTTGCTGCTCCTCTGATTTCTTGCTCTGGCCACACACTGTCCTGTATGACACCGTATTGCAGCAGCCCCTTCCCGAGCAGCCCCGGCAGTTCAGAGGCTGTCCCAAGCCAAGTAATTGCCACCCAGAGATCCAGGACCAAGGACGCCAGCGGCATCTCAGGTCCTTCCCTCTAGCAGGAGCCTGAACACCCGTCTTAATCATCGAAGCTCCCATTTCAAACCCAAAGAGCATTGTCATCCAGACCCAACCTGTGGGATTAGGTGCCTACCAAAATCAGATGAAAGGATGGAGGGTTGGGAGGGGAGCTGGGATCAGGAGGCAACAGTGAGCTGCAACACCGCTGTGGGGGCGGCTCTGATGAGCCGGGTTGAGAGACACGTTTGGGTCGGGTTTGAGCACCATTCATCTTAATTTGGGCTGGATAAAGCCTTAACACACGGCTGTGGTCACCAGATATTTATCTTCCTCTTTGGGTGTGCCCGTGCCGCAATCTGGAGGTGTGCTGATGGCAGCCCGTGCAGACGTACCCGGGCGAGATCGTATCTGGCGAGCGCAGGTGCTGATGGCAGGATGAGCTGGGGCTGGGAGGCTGCCGAGCTGGCTGTGCCAACCTGCCCTGCCTCTGTCACCACCCTCGATGTGCCACCAGCACCACAGCTCCACCATGCCAGTGGCAGCATCTCTGTGTTCAGCCATCTAGTCCCACTGTCCCAACAGCCTCTGGTCCTCCAGCGAACACCTCCTTGCTTTGACCCAGGAGGGCTGCATTAAACCTGTCTAGCTCAGGTAATGCCAGACTGATTTCACCAGATGGCTTAAAATCAGCACTAAGGTCTGAGATACCTTCAGTTGGGAAGGACTAAGGGTGGTTTAGCTCCTCTCCCTTTGAGGTCATGGCATGGCTGATGGGGTGCATGTGGTGCCTGAGCTGGGTGGTGGGTCCTGTGGCTCCCAACATGCTCTGTCTGACTCTTGGGCACATTAAACCACGGCTTCCCTGAGGATCCCACCCCAGGACCTGGCACCCTTGTCCTTCCTGCCCACCAGTGGCATGAGCCAGCGCTTGCTCAGGAGTGGCCAAATCCTGCTGGGTGCTGAGGACTTCTCTGCAAGTCTGAGCTCTTTTAAACACCAACGTTTCCTGCAGGTGTTGCCTATTTAAGAGAGAGTTCCTCAAAGCCCAAGGGCTGGCGGTGTCGTGGGCGGACATGGCTTGGCCAGAGCTTTGAGGTGTGATGGTTTGAGCAGTGTGGCCGCTGGAGCTGTGGTAGGACGAGGCTGGACTTGGTGTCCATTTCATTGTGGGAGCTCTTTGTGGAAGAGATTGACTAGAAGGGGCAAGAGGGGAGAGGATGGTGGTGGGGAATGGTTGATACTGGCAGGAGGACACTCTGCTGTGGTTGCACTGGGCTTTTGTGGTGCTGTGGCATAACACCGACCATCGCTGGTGTGGAGAGAAACCCAGCCCGTGGGTTGGGTACGGATCTCCGCTGTGCTTGGGCCCGATGCCCGGTGGCTTCAGCGTTTGGAGGTGCTTGGGACGCAGTTTGGCCAGAGGAGGCTGATGTGGAACAGGAGATGCTGGTGGCTGCTCAGCTCCCCCTGCCCGGCTCTCCCATAGGTCATCGTCCAGCGCTCGCTCTCTGCTAAGAGCCTGAGTCACGCCAAGGCCGGCTCCATCCTGGCCAGCTACCTGAAGATGCTGCCCTTGTTTGTTATCATCATGCCTGGGATGATCAGCAGGGTTCTGTACCCAGGTAAGGACCTCTCCGTGTGGGTGCAGAGCTGGCAGGGTGGGTACTTTGGAGGGTGGGAGGGCTTGTGCTCTGTATGGACCTGGGGGCTCTGCAGGAGGGAGAGGGACTGGATTGGACCTGAGCATCTCCGTCACTCTCCTTGTCCCTGCCATGCGCTGGCCGCCGCTCCTGTCCTTTATCAGCCTCGCAAACGGGTGGGAAAGGGGTTGTGTGGCTTTAGGCATCACTCCAGGGATCGCTCGGGTGCTGAGTTCTCTGTGTGATGGGAAACACGATGTTCACCCTAAGTGAGCAGCCCCCTGTGTTTTATGCTGCACTGGGCCAAGGGCCGGGGCGTGAGAAATGTGGACCCAAAATAAAAATACCTGGTGGGTGTTGACGGTGATTCCCGTCGGTTTCTAGGGAGTTAATCGAGGATTGCGCTGGTTTATTATTTTTACGTGCGCCAGAAGCTATTGTGTGCGCCTTCCCATCAGCTGAGCGCTGCCTTTCCTTACCCTGGTGCCGAATTAATCATCGGCCTTTCGTCAAAGGGCCAGAACCAGTTCTTGCAGGAACACCAACGTTCCCAGGCCACCCTGAGCAAGGTGGCACCCCAGGACCTGGGTCACAGAGCATCAAAGGGAGCGTTGCTCCTCGCCTCACGCCGCTCCGCGGGGATGTTTGATGCGGGAGGATTAAAACCCTGCTCTGAGCTCCGTGCCCCTGGCTGGGAAGGGAGAAACGAGTGGACTCTGGGCTAGTCAATTTAATTCCCTGTAAGTACAGATTAGATGCTCATCTGGGGTAACCTCAAGTGGCTCCAGCGATTTCAGCTGCTGATTTAGCCCTGGGGGTTTGAAAGTGCTGAAAACAGCTGGGTGGGGATCCTTGAGAAAGCTAAACGCTTGGTAATGGTGCAAGAGGCTGCAGCACTTGGGTGGAAATAAGGGATTGACTCCTGCCAATCCCCCCCTGCCAGGGTGGGGTGATGCTCCTGGCGTGGTGGAGCTGCTGGCGTGCACCCTGTGGGGTGACAAGGTCTGGTGTCGCTTGGCGGCTGAGCCGTGAAGCTGCTGACTGCAGCGCTCGCCCACAGGAGGTTGCCGTCCCTGTTTCTCCGCTGTCTTCCTCTGCCTAATTATGTGTCCGAGAGCTTTTGCTTTGATGCTAATCACCTTTGCAAGAAGCTAGAAAACAAGGCTGAGGAGGACACGCCTGCACGCGCCAGTCTGTCCCTGGCTGGGCTGGGCACGATGCCACTGCTGATGGGCTGTGGGATGGAGCCCAGCCCTTCGTGCGACTGTGCCTGGAGCTGCTGAGCTCCATCCCACAGCCTCGTGCCAGGGAGTAATCTTTAATTCCCCCAAACCTTCCTTTTACCAGCTGTTTCATCGCACTCCCAGACACCAAGAGCTGTGGCACGGCCACCACCTTCCCGACCAAGAGCACCTCGTGGAGTGACTCTGACCCTTGCTGAGTGTAGGGCGTTATTCTCCCATATGGGAAGCCTGATCTCAGCGTCTAGGACGCGACACCAAAGCTCAGGGTGACACCGCCACGCCTTGGCTGAGCTGGCTGGGTCACCTCTAGGTTTGTAACCTTTGTAGGGTGGAGAAACGTAGGGAGGGTTGTAGCAAAAAGTCCTACCTGTGTGGCACTGCTGGGGTAGGAGCTGTTGCCATCCAGGATGGTGCGGGGCAGCACACACCTAATCTCCACGGCGCTGCTCCTCCTCTTCTTCACATCCTCCACGTGGACGTGCTTCAGGGATGGGAGGCTCCCCAGGGGGCTGAGGAAGGTGCCCCGGCTGACATGAGGGTCACTGAGCTTCCTCTGCACGGGAAGGATCTCCCCGTTGTGGGTGACATCGGAGTTGGTTCTCCGGAGCGGCCCGTAGCGATCCCTCACCTCGAAGTACTCGTCCGAGATGGAGGAGGCGTTGGAGCGGCGGTAGCTGTGGTCAGCGGAGCTGCTGGAGTAGCTCTCCTGGTCGCTGAGAGTGATGTACTCCTCTTCCTCCTCCTCCTCCTCTTCTCCCAGCCCGTTGTGGGCACAGGGAGGCCCTTTATCCTCCTGCGGCCCTGCCACCGGCCGGTCTGCCTGGAGGTGGCAAGTCTCCATGGAAGCTCCGTTGGGTTTCTCGTGCTTCACACCAGCGTGGTCGGTTGGCGCCGGTTGTGTGTCACCCTCTGGGGCGGTGCCGCTGTCACAGGGCGTAATGACTTTGGTCATAAGGACACCAACGGGGATGGTCCTTGGCTTTGGAACTGGAGGCTTGATGTCCTCCAGCGTTTCCTCCGGTGGTTTCAAGCGGTGGCCCAATGGTGAAGCGGCCAGCGCTCCTGCTTGCTTTGTTGTCCAGCTGGTGCTTTCAATGGGGCTGGTAGTGGGGGCTGCAGGAGCTTCCATGGGGGGCTGTCTTTGGCAAGGAGGCACCAGAAGTGGCTCTTGGTCTGTGTTTTTCTTGATCTCCATCTCCCTGTTCTTCAGCATCTGCCGGTGCTGGGCGCTGGCCTGGGAGACGTCGCAGACTTTGATGCGGTTCATCTGCGAGAGCTTGATGTTCTTTATCTTGGGGTCAATAATGTTGATGTAGCCCAAGACTTCGCTCCCGGGCTCGGGGTCAGGCTCGACCCAGGTGGGGAGATAGTCGAACATGTTGGCTTTCTCCAGGTTGAGGAGGCCGGGGTGGATGAGCTGGGAGAGGTCCGCCACGTCGCCGTGCCTGTCGCCCGCCTGGCCCTCGGGCAGGGCTTTGCCTTTGTTGTCTGCCTTCTGGTTTTTGTCGTGGTTCTCAGACGAAGTCTTGCTGATCTGGTCGGCGCTCTTGGCCTTCACCAGGGCGTATTTAGGGTTTATCAGCTTCTTCACCACGGCGTTGGCGGGTGTCACCGGCACCACGGAGGGCAGCGTTACGGGTTCGGGTTCAGGTTCCTCACCCATGGAGATGGACTTGAGGCTCACCCCCTTGGACATGAGGTAGAGCTCCTGGAACTGCTTGTCGAACGCTTCCACCACTTGGCCCGAGAGGACCGTGATGACGTTTCGGTCCGTCCTCGCCGCCGACCAGGTGAAGCTGGAACAAAAACACATTGGAAACTCTTGGAGCGCTTGGTGGTAAACACCACACCTCTACTCAGCCCTGGCTTTCCCCGGGGGGTTGGTGGTGCTAGCAGGGACACGATCTCACTGTAAACATTAATAATAATGAGGTCGAAGAAACGGCTCTCAGCCCAGGTTAGAATGAAGGGTTGAGGACTTGCATGTGCTGCAACTTGAAGTAGAAATAAAAGGTCTTTGTTGGGGGCCGGTTAGTTTTGTGCTCAAACGTTGGCTGCTTCTCCTTTCTTAGTTGGGGTTCGTTAAGAAAAGTAACTTGTAAATGGGTGAGTTTCTGGTTGTGGCCAGAAAAGTAGGAAATGTTTCAATTCCTTGTTTATCAAACTCATCTTTTAGAGCTGAAAAGCTTTTTGGGGCTGACCTCGTTCTACCAAAGTAAGTGTTCGTTTGGACAAATGGGAAAACGCTTTGGGTAGGAAAAATTAGACTGGAAATGTCGAGGTCAAAGTGAGAGATGGAACTCGCTGGGTTTGGAGCTTTTTGTCCCTCCTTGTGCTTGTCACATCCATCGGCAGAAGCCCTTGGTGTGTTCCACCAGCTCAGAGAAGGAGGGGGGTCCTAGACCTGGCTGTGGGGTGGCAGGGACCCCTTGGATCCCATTCCAAATCTCAGGCTGGCCTTGGAAAATAATATTCTGGTTTAGGAAGGGGGGAACAAGTCTGGGACAGGACCCTGGAGCTGGGCAGGGACCAGGACTTGGACCACATGGATCTGCATCAGTCCTTCGACTGAGGCCTCGGTGGGGTGGGCAAGAGGAGACATCACTGATTACCTGTAGGATCCACACATCGCTCGGTCCCCGTCCACAAACATGAACTTCTGGGCCAAAGCTCCTTTGAACTTGGTGGCCGAGCGCGTGAAAAACTCTGTCCCCCCTGTGCTCCGGATTCGCAGGTTCTGCAAAGCAAAGGCAGAGACGTGAGCGGGAGCAAAGGGCCGGTCTTCAGAGCAGCGGTGCCCCCGTGGATGCTCCACAGCCCCTCTGAGGAGTGGGAAACGCTCTTTGTGGCCAGCTCAGAGGAGGCCACAGCGATGGGGTGATAAAATAACTTGCCCAAGGCCATGCAGCAAATCATGGGCTTGGCTTCAAGACTTTCCCGCTTTGCCCATGTGTCGAGCAGTGTTTTCTACCTCTTGAACTCTCGTGGGCGAGCAGCGTGTGAGAGAGCTGCCAAATGCTTCCCAGCTCCTCCGATCTATGCAAATACCACCGTGGGAGAGGTGATTCTGCGCCTCCTCCCCAGCGGGACACGGACAAGGGGTTTCAGGGGGAGATGGTGGCCCCAGGATGGTGCATGTGGACCTGATGGCAGTGGGCTTGTCCTCCACCTGGCTCCCCCTGCCTTGCCGCGCTCCTAAATCTCAGCATCTAGCCTTGTTCTTAGAGGTGCGTGAGGAAAACAAGACAGTGGGGCAACATCTTTTCACCCCCAGGAAACGAAACCAGGGGCCGCGGCTGGGGAGTGGGGTATCCTCCCCTCTGGGAGCCTGGCCAGGGAGGGTTTTATCTTCAGAGATAGAGAGAAAATGTTGGGTTTTTTTATCTTTGATCTGGCTCATACTTCTGTGCGTCTCTGTGGAGGGCACCAGTCCGTTTCTGCAGCCGAGCAGATAACATCTTTCGCTGCAAATGGTCTCGCTGGGGTGGGGAGAAAATATGTTCTTATGAAAGCACCTGCATTCCTCCTGCTCCTGCTGGGATGCTGGTAGTGCCATTGCTGAAGGTATCGTGTCATCACTGGGTCAAACCCTCCCTGGTCGGCTTCTTTGTGTTGTTATTGTTGGGTTTCTTTTCTTTGCTTTTCTTTTTTTTTAAGAAAGCACTCAAAGTATTTATTTTCCCCACCTCCCGCCTTCCTCCCCTGGGGTCTCCTCTCTCCCTGTAGACCAAGACCTGGCACAACCCCAAGCCTGGGTGGCAGCCGAGCTCGGGCACCCCTGGTCCCTACGCCTGGCAGGAGGGATGATGAATCAAACGCTGGTTTTAGCATGACGTAAAATCAACAACTTCCCAGGGGAGTTTTACACGCTGATGAGAGGGACTTTTTGGTGCATGGCATTATTTTTTTCCCTAGCGTTTGCCTTTTTGCCTGGTGTGTCTGGAGGGGAAATGGGTGCTGAGCACCCCAGCGTCCGGCAACGGGTGGCAAGCAGGTTGGGGTGGCAATAACCATCTTTTGTCCCGTGTTGTCCCTACACTTGGGGCTGCCAAGAGAGCGGCAGCGCCCAGGGTGTGCACTGGCTGCCTGCTGAAGTACCACTGGCACCCTCTGCCCATCGCCAGCCTGGGCATCCCCAGCTCACTGCTCTCCCAGGGCATCGATCTGT
>WEIS01060901.1:21905-40439 GCA_013389965.1 Todus mexicanus | reverse complement strand
CCGAGGCCGCTCGGCGGCTCCCACCGGGCTCCCGGCAGCAGCCGGCGCGCGGGGCCGGGGGACCGGGAGGCGCTGAGCTGTGCGAGGACACGTGGAGCTGGGGGGTCCCCGCGCGAGGAGGCGGCCTCGGCGGCGGCCAGACGCTGCTTCGGGTTCTCAGCACAGCTGGGGAACGAGGACTCGGGGGTGATGCAAGGGTTGGGTCGCTCCCCGGGGTGGCGATGGCTTGGGCGAGGTGAAACCAGGACACCTTTATCTTCGTGGAGGTGGTGGGACGCGGCCCAGCATCTCCGCGTGGTCACGGTCAAGAGCTGACCAGCATCTGCACGTGGACTGGTTTGAGTGGGAAGGGACCTTTGATGGTCATCGAGAGCAATCCCCCGCAGTGAGCAGGGGCGTGGAATTGTGGAGTCGTAGAATCTTAGAATGGTAGAATTTTAGAATGGTAGAATTTTGGAATATTAAAATTTTAGAATAATAGGATTTAAGAATGGTAGAATTTTAGAATCATGGGGTTTTAGAATCATGGACTTTTAGAATAATAGACTTTTAGAATCATGGACTTTCAGAATCATGGAATTTTAGAACAATAGACTTTTAGAATCATGGACTTTTAGAATAATAGACTTTTAGAATCATGGACTTTTAGAATCATGGAATTTTAGAATCATAGAATTGTAAAATCAAAGATTCATAGAATTGTAGGATCGTAGAATCATAAAATCAAAGGTTCATAGAATTTTTGGAGCACAGAATCATAAAATCAAAGGTTCACAGAATTTTAGGATCTCAGAATCATAGAATTCTGGAATTACAGAATTTTGGACTCACAGAATCACAGAATCATGGAATCATTTGGGTTGGGAAAGACTTCTAAGCTCCTCGAGCCCAACTATTAACCCAATGCTACCAGGTCACCCCAAACCCACGTCCCTCAGCACCTTCACTTGGAGGGTCCCGGCTCCGCGTTGCCCTGGTTTCCCTGGAGCGCCCGGAGCTGTATAATTGCTAAATCTTCGTAAAGCCCCGATTTAAAAGCTGTAATTCTGATATTGTTTGTAATCTGATAACACCGTGAGCCACTGAGCTCCTAATGTGCCCAGCTCGGGAAACCACGAGGATTTTCCCACTAAGCCGAACTCTCAGACTGTTGATTCCGGAGTTAATCATCTTTTCCTCCTTGGGAACATCAGATTTTGGCAACTAACTTCCTTGCCGATTAGCGACCGGCCCTTGGGATGAGAGGAACCGCGCGTGGTCCCGAGGGGATCGACGTGGCGGCGCCGCGCTTGGCCCTGGGGGAATTGGGACGTGCCAGGTCTGCGCCCAGCGGGCGCCGAGGGTTACGCTCCTGACCCTCAGGTTGTGGTGCAAACCTGCATCATCTACATGTTGGGAGCCTTCAGGACCAGTTTCTTCTGTCCACGAGTCCAGGACGTGGCTCTGCAGGTGGGTGACTCCTGTTCGTGGAGGTGTCCCCATCCCTGCACCATCCGGCATCCCCCAGTACATCCGCTCGGGGTCCCACCAAGCCCTGCTGTGTGTCCCAGGTCCTGGGTGTGCCCCAGGTCCTCGGAGGGTGGCACCAGGCAGCGCTGCAGCTCAGGAGGTCGATCCCCGTGGATGTGGGGATGGATCCTTGGGAGAAGAGCCTGGGCAAGCAGTACATCCCGTGTGCTGTGTGTGAGCTTGCAAAGGCTGTGCCTCATTTAACCGTGGATCCGTGGCTGCCCCAATGCCCTACCCCAAGCCCTGCACCCTTCCCACATCCAGCTCCGTGGAGATGGGACCAGGGTCTCCATCCTACCGGCTCCTCCAGAGCCTCTGGCCAGCGCGGGGCTGGTAATTCGCACAAATCCCGGCGGCGGCTCCGGCGAGCCCCTAAGCTCTTTGCCGCGCTCCGGCTCAGCCGCCGTTCAATCTGTTTGCAAAGCTGTACAGAGTGTTTACGCAGCGGGGACCGGGCCGAGGGATTAGGGGGGGAAAGGTCCCCCCGGCATCTGCTCGGTCCAGCCGCGGCCACAGCGCTGGAGCATCCTCCACCTCATGGCCCATCCTGGCTCTCCCAACCTTCCCAGTCTCCATCCTGCCATGGGATGAGGGGAGCGTGGTGGCTCCGGAGGTGCTGTGTGTCCTCCTGGCAGCCAAAGGGTGCTGCTGGCCAAGGGTTCTGCTCATAGCGGGGACCTCATGGTCTTATCCTGGTGTTCTTGTGGGTCCTGGCGGGCTGGGCTGGCCCCAAAGGGAGCTCGGGGTAACCAAGTGGGGTTGTCATGCAGCTGGGAGAGGTGTCACCCCTTCCCCTGAGGAGCCTCAGGATGAACCCAGGGGTACTTCGACAACCCCATGCAGCCCTTCGACCTTCTCCCACCACCGTCCTTGGTTTGGCAGCCTCAGAGATGATGTTTGAGGGACGTTCCTGGGGTGTCACTTGGAGCTGAGCCCGTCAGGAAGACCAGAATGAGCTCGTGGGGATGCGACTGCTCACGCCGGAGCTGTGCCAACCCTCCACCATCCCACCACCCTCTCTGCTGAGGGCTGTGACCACCAACCGGGGCTGCTCTTGAGCTCCTAAGTCGTGTCCTGCAGGAGCAGAGCACGTCACTGTCCCGCACGCAAAGTTCTGGGCTCCCGGTGAGGACTGGGAGCTGGAACACCCCAAAATCATCCGGCAGGGCTGAGGAGCTCCATCAGGCCAGGCCAGGCTGGGTGGCATTGGGTGCTTCAATCAGCTGGGACAGGGGAGATGGCAACTGCCACCCGGACACCCCCCCGGGCGAGGAGGTTTTGGAGGTTTCGGGGGTTTCGGAGGTTTTGGAGGGTATTTTTTTATTTTTTCCTCTATTCTAATACAAGTTCAGGCACCTCCCGGCTTTAATCCGCAGCAGATAAACTAACACGGGAGAGATTTGGAGTTATTGACGAAGTCTTGCTGCTCGGGCGAGATTAGAGCTCGGCTTAATCTTGTAGCAAGAGGGTTTGGGGCCGGTTTAATCAGAATTTGTACAGGAATAATCCCGTCTTTAAACTCGTCCCTGGCCCAATCCCTCCCAAGTTGTAATCATCAGCTGAAGAGGTCTCCCCGGGGGGTGTGTGTGGATATTTCCAGCCCAAATAACACAGGGGGAGTCCCAGAGATGGGAGCTGAGGGTGCTGAAGATCCTGCACCCGCCCACCCAGGGCACTGCCACCTTCTACAGCCCTTCCCCGAGGGGAAACTGAGGCACGGAGGCTCCGTTTCTCTCTGCCCGGTGACTCGAGACCAGGTTTTGCACAAGGTTAAACTGGCCGGATTGGGCCACGTACCCACGAGATGCCCGAAGCAGCGTCGGCCGTGGAGGTACCTGGAGGTTGGGGGGCACTGAGATGCCACGTGAAGCTCCCCAGGGTCCAGGTGGCACCAGGACCAGCCCAGCCCTGGCTTCTAACCCAAAGCTGGGGGCTCGTTGAGCCACCCACAGCACCTCCCCACCACGCTCCGGATGAGGCCCTGACCGAGCGGCCGTGCTGGGCTCTTCTTGGGAAGCCTCTGGTGCTACCAACCCTGCCCAAACCCCACCTAAACTCCACTTGCAACCAGCGTTGGGAGATCCGGGTGTGCTTTTCCCCCTCCAAACCCCTGCCTTGGGTGCTGTAACCACGCCGTGCCTCAGTTTCCCCCCCTTCCCCTCCTCGAGAGCTGCCGGCATCGCTCTGGACCCTCGTGCCGCCGGCGCCGCCGGCGCTTTTGTGCCTCTCGGGCTCTTTCAGGGGAGCACAAAGAGGGGAGCGGGCGGCACAGATGGACCCTTTCAGCGGGGAGCGGGCTCCTTTCTCCGTCTGCCGCCGGGGCTCTGCCTTCCGTCGCAATCCCCCTTAATTGAATCCGCACTTTCATAGCTCATTACCCCCCTGATGGATTGGATTAGCCCGGGCTGCAGCCCCGCCGGCCTCAACGGGGGGAACAGTTGGCTGCTCGGCGTCCCCGCGGGGAGCTGGAGAAAGGTACGGAGGGGGCCCAGCGGGTTCCCCCGGCCGTTAGCCCAAGCTCGGGGGCAACCGACGCGACCCTCGGCTTTGCCTCGCCAACGGCCGGACCCAGCTGGGGGCCGGTAGCCTGGGAGACCTTCGCTCGCTGGGCCATGGCCAATGTGTCCGGGGGGGGTTGGCGGTGCCCATAGAGCCTCGCCAAGAGGGGTGGTGGACACGCGGAGGGGCTGGGTTGGCCTGGTGGTGGTTGGTTGGTTTGGTCAGAGGAAGAGCAAAGGTTGGCCAAGGTGGTCCTTGAGGTCCCTTCCAAGTTGGGGTTGTGTGGCTGTAGGATGCTCGGGGTGGGAGGGATGCGGGAGGGGGGTGGGAAGGGTGAAGGAAGGGTGAGGGAGGGATGCAGGAGGGATGTGGGAAGGATGAGGGAGGGATGGGGATGTTGGAAGGATGCAGGAGGGATCCCAGTATCAGTATCACCTGGGTTGGAAATGATCTCTAAGATCATCCAGTCCAACCTTTAACTCTACTGATGCAGAAGGAAGGGTGAGGGAGGGATGAAGGATGGGTGAGGGAGGGATGCAGGAAGGGTGAGGGAGGGATGCAGAAGGGATCTGGGTGTAGGAAGGGTGCAGGAGGGATGCAGGAAGGATGAGGGAGGGATGCAGGAGGGATTTGGGTGTAGGAAGGGTGCAGGAGGGAAGTGGGAAGGGTGAGGGAGGGATGCAGATGCAGGATGGATACAGGATGGCTGCGGGGACCAGCTCCGAATCGAGACATCCACAACCCCCCCCTGGCTCTGGGGTGCCCCAGGCCAGCGCGGGAGGCGCGGGGGCTCTGCCAAGCCCAAGGACGGGCGTGATGCCGGCACGTGTCTCTCCCCCGCCGGCCGCCGCTGCCGCTCGCGTGTCCATCTGGGCCAACGGCTCCCGGCCCCCTCCCTCATTAACCTCTGCTCCGGGGGGTGGGACCCCCAGCCCAGCTGCCAGCCACGCTCCGCACCCCCTCCCCGGCTGCTCGGGGTGCTTGGGGAGGGGGGGAGGCTCAGCTCTCCTCCACCCCTTTCATCCGCAGCCTGCATCACTGGAAGAGGAGGATTTACCGCATCTCAACCCTGGCTGCTCTCCTCTGCTGACCACAGCAGGATCTGAGCCCTGGCCGCTGAGTTCCCCGTGGGCAGGGGAAGAAGGGAGGTGCTGCCCTGGGGTTGATTGCTCATGGAGCCCACCATGAATATGAGGGGTGGGGGGTTTAGGGAGTTTTGGAGGGATATTCTCAGTTATTTGTGCTCAGGGTTGGGGCAGAGGCTTCCCGAGGCATCTCAGAGCTGCTCAGCGTAGGGCTGAGCATCTTGGCCGTGGGATGGGGGTCATAGAATCAGAGAATCCCAGACTGGTTTAGGTGGGAAGGGACCTTCAAGGGCATCGAGTCCAACCCTGTCCCTGCAGGGAGCAGGGACATCTGCAACTAGAGCAGGTTGCTCAGAGCCCCCAACAACCTCCCCTGGGATGGTGCCAGGGATGGGGCAGCCACCACTTCTCGGGGCAACCTGGGCCAGGCTCCCCCCACCCTCAGCATCCAAAATTTCTCCCTTTTATCTGGTCTAAATCTCCCCCTTTTAATTTCAACCCATCACTTGTCCTATCCTGACGGGCCCTGCTCCAAAGTCTGTCCCCATCTTTCTGAGCGGCCCCTTCATGTCCTGCAAGACCCCAAGAAGGTCTCCGAGGAGCCTTCTCTTCTCCAGGCTCAGCACCCCCAGGTCCCTCAGCCACAGCTCAGAAGTTCTCCAGCCCCTTGCCCAGCTCCATTGCCCTTCTCTGGCCACACTCCAGCCCCTCCAGGTCTTTCTTGGACTGAGGAACCCAAACCTGACCCCAGGATTCCAGGAGCGGTGTCCCCAGTGCCCAGTGCAGGAGAACAATCCCTGCCCTGGTCCTGCTGGCCACCCTGGTGCTGATACAAGCCAGGATTCTCTGGGTCCCACCTTGTTTTCATCCTTGCGAATCACTGAGCTTTCTGAGGAGATCCCTCCAGGATTTATGCCGGGCTGGACCAGGGCTCTGGATAACCTCAGCCCTGGGCACCACCACCAGCTCCTGACCTTTCGAGCTTTGCAAAGCGAGGATGAAGAGGGTTCCGGCTCCATCTGAGCCCCCGCAAGGCAAAGCCTTCTGCATTAGATCCTAATCCTCGAGGCCTTGGGGACCGCGGAGCCTCTAATCCCCTCCCGTAAGCGATACGGCACTAACTGCCCCGATGGGACTCTGGCCACATCTGGTAGGAGAGCCCGGGGGAGTCCCCGGCTCTACCTTTTGCTAAGAGGATGAGGATGCAGAGGGGAATATGCCGAACGATTTACATCCTCCGCGATCAGCTGGCTGAGCTGGCAGGATGGGATCTCCAGCTGGATGTCCAGCCACAGACCTCAGCTCGCTCCCCACGCAAGGAAAAAGCACCAGGACGAGAGGAACCGGCCTCAAGTTGCACGAGGGCAGGTTTAGGTTGGAGCTGAGGAACAATTTCTTCCCCACAAGGGTTCCCCAGGCTGCCCAGGGCAGGGGGGGAGTCCCCCTGATCCCTGGAGGGGTTTCCAAGCCGTGGAGATGTGGTGCTGAGGGACACGGGGCAGTGGTGCCCTGGTGGTGCTGGAGAACTCCAGGAGCTTCAAGTTTTCTTCCAACCAAAGCAATTCTGTGCCATGAGCTGGGACAAGGACCTGTGGGTGACAGAGCACCTTGAATTTTCTCCTGGGGACCTCTCCTGCCTCCGTTGGGGTTTCAAGTTGGATATAGGGAGCCCAAACCAGGCTCCAGGGATGGCTGGGACTCTGCTGGCCTGGGCTGGACTCTCCAACACCCAGCTTCTCATTTCTCCTCTGGGAAACCCACGAGGAGGGGGCACATCTGGGGACTGAAAAAAGTGGAAATTGGGAAAAATTGGGCTATAAGAAGGGGGGATACCCCAATATTAAGGAGCTGGGGGGGTGGGGTGGGGAGAGGGTCGTGGTCTCCTGAACCTCCTCGCGAGCTCATCTGCAGCAAAAGCCACCCAGGCAGGGAGGGCTCCGCAAGTCCCCGCTGCGGCTGCGCTCAGGTGGGGGATGAGGCCGAGTGTCCCGTCCCTCAAGAGCGAGCGTTGGCCCCGAGCTGGGGATGAAGGGGGGCCCTGGAGTCCCCCCGCCTCGAGCTGGCAACAGATGGCTGGAGGCAGCTTGCTGACACCTGCCCCTCCTCTCCACCCAGCTCCTGCCCTTCCCTTTCTTCTCTGCTCGTTTTGGTTCATTTCCCACCACTTTGAGGGGAGCCGGAGGGTCCCCACCTTAGCCAGAGGGTCCTGCCTTGGCTGGAGGGTCCCCTCTTGGCCAAATGGACCCCACCTCACCTTGGCTGGAGGGTCCCCACCTTGGCCAAAGGGTCCCCCCGTGGCTGGAGGATCCCCCTCTTGGCCAAAGGGTCCCCCCTTGGCCGGAGGGAGCCCGTCCCAGGAGCTGGACCCCCATGGAAGGATGTGCTGATCCCAAGGAGGGTCCTAGGGATGGAGGGTGCTGTGGTGGAGGGGGCTGTGGTGGCCCTGCCAGCAGCAGAGACAGAGGGTTTGGGGGACGGGGAGCCCCAAACTGGAGCCTCCTGGGTTTGGCCGGTTGCTGCAGGCAGAGTGTCCTTCAGACCAGCAGATACCCAGAGAAGTGCCCACCTTGGTGCTCCTCACGGCAACCAGAGGGGTTCCTTCTGGACGTGGCCAAGCAGAGCAGCTCCCCAGCATCATCTGGGCATCTCCAAGCCCCGACTGCTCCCCCAGTGCCGCAGCCAAGCCGGGGTCAGGGTGGGCGACCTTTCTCTGCGAGGTTTCGTCTCCTTTCACCCCAGAAACGGGGGTGCTGGAAAAGCCGCTCCGCAGCGCTGGGCACGGGGCTGGCAGTGACCACAGGACCTGCGGGCAAGGGACTGGTGCTGCCGGTGACTGGGGACACCAGAGTCCTTCTAGACGGAGGAGTTTGGCATCAGGGAGGCGACGTGGGAAGGAACGGGAGCGGGTTGAGGGCTGGAGAACCAGGAGGAGGATCTGGGTCCGGTGCCAGCGCAGCCCCGCAGCCAGCGGCAACCACCCGCCGCCTCCTGCCAGCGCCGCCACCGACCTTCGCCGTGGGATCTGGCCAGGGCTGGAGGCACCAGGAGCTTCCTCAGGCTCTGCCCTGCCCTGTCGCCATCAACCCTTCGCCAACCACCCTACTGGGAGAGGCTCCACCAGCTGCCACGAGCCGCCTCGGCCGGGGCCCCGAGCTGCCCCGCAGCGCTCCAATCCGCAGCTTAACCCCCCCCAGCACCCAGAAGGGCCCCCCCAGCTCTTCCCCCTGAGGAGAGAGGAGCAATTCCCACCCCACTGGGCAGGGAGGTGACGATGGGGAGCCAACCTGCCCCCAAGCCCGGCTCCCCCAGACCCGGCTCGTCCCCGTTTTCCCGGCGCATTTCTATAAATCAAGCTCTGGCATCCCCCTTACCCCCCGGGCGAACCTCAACCCTCTTCCCTTCGCCAACCTCCCCCCTTTTCCCCGCGGCGAGGTTTGGGGGGGGTCACCTGTGACCCCTGGCAGATGGTGCGAGGAACTGGCGGCTCTTCCCCAGGAACTGTTGCAGCCCGACCATCTGTCAGGCAGCTCAAATCTCGGCGCTACCTCAAGCGCCGCTGCCCTGGGACCCCGGCTGCTGCCACAGAAAGGGGGTGCGGGCGAGAAGTGGGGAGGGGGAACAACACACACACACACACACGCACGCAGAGCAGAGCTGGTGGCTCCCCAGGACCCCCCCAAATTGGAGGGGTAAAGAGAAGGTGCTGAGCGGGGAGGTGCTGATGGGATCCCAGCACCTCTGGGGTGAGGGAGCCATGAGGTCTGGGGGGTTGTTGGGGCATCATTTGCCCTGGGTCATCCTGGCTGGGGAGGGCAGGGAGTGGAGTTATGGTAGGTGGGGGTCCACCCACCCCCAAATTGTCCTCGCTGCTCATAGGGGGGGTTCTGGATGAGTCCCGTCGCCCTCCAGAGCGCGGTGCTGAGCGAAGCACCTGGAGCCCTGAGCAGCCCCGGAGTCGGGTGCGGGGTTGGGGTGGGGGGTGTCTCTGGGGACCCCCCTCCTCGGCGAGGGCGCAGCTGGATGGAGGATGCACCTCCACAGCCCCCGAGTTCCCCGCGAGGGATCCCAGGGGCTCAGCATCTCCAGAGGCTCCTCGGGCCCAGGACCCTTGGGCAGCCCCCTCTGGGTTGCGGGGACATCTGGGAGCTGCAGAAAGTGGGTGCAGGGGTGGAGGGGGCAAGTTTTGGGTGCCACGCTGAGTGGGGGTTTGGGGGGGAGAAGTGGCCCAGATGTTGGTGGAGCAGGAGCTCGCTCTGCCCAGTGTCCCCAGCACCTCCTCCTGCTGCACCCCACGGGCTGGATGCGGCCCTGGTAGCACCCAGGGGTGCCAACCCCCCGCCCTTGGCCACTTCCAGCCTTGGACTTGGCTCGGAGCGTGACCAGCAGAGCTCTGGACCACAGAATGAAACCCTCCTTGATCCAGAGGCAGGATTTATGCTTGAGGGTGCTTATCCCCACCACAGATCCCTCCCAGCCCCTGGTTCCTCTGGTGCAACTCAAGCTCTTGCTGGGTCTGGAGGTGCTGAGGCCACCGCCACCCCCTTGCCAGCACCACGCAGGGCACGGCCAGCACCATCCTGACCAGTTTCCTCCAGTCCCTCCTACTGGTCCTGCCTCCCGCAGCGGGACCGATCCTGAGCGGTGCTGTGGGCCCCTGGCGTGGGGCAGCCCAGGGCCCCCCTCCGCCAGGGCGTGGGGCTGCGGCTGTCCCCCCTTCCTCGCAGCCTCAGGAGGAGATGACGTAGGCGGTGGCGATGTGCTTCTTGCCGTGGCCGTAGGTGGACTTGGTCCAGGCGTAGGTCTGGATGCTGAGGCTGTGGCCGCCCAGGCTCAGGTGACATCTGGGGGGACACGGCCTGTGTCAGAGACCTGCTCCCGTAATCCCATCTCCAGGGTGTTCTTGGTGCCCTGCATCAGCCCTGCTCCATCCCTGAACCCCACAACCACATCTCCAGGGTGTCCCTGGTGCCCCACACCAACTCTGCTCCATCCCTGAGCCCCACAACCACATCTCCAGGGTGTTCCTGGTGCCCCACACCAACTCTACTCCATCCCTGAGCCCCACAACCACATCTCCAGGTTGTTCTTGGTGCCCCACACCAACTCTACTCCATCCCTGAGCCCCACAACCACATCTCCAGGATGTTCTTGGTGTCCCCACATCAGCCCTGCTCCATCCCTGAGCCCCACAACCACACCTCAATGGTGGTTTTGGTGCCCTACACCAGCCCTCCTCCATCCCCAGCCCTCCCACCCATGACGCTCCAGAGCTCTGCTGGGCTCAGGAGCCAACCCAGCTGCTGGTGGGGTTCAGGAGATCCCCACGGCCAGAGGACGGCCAGACGGCCACGGTACTTACGCCCTCCCAGGCCGAGCGATGAAGCACAAGGTGTACAGACCAAACTCGAACTCGGGGCTGCAGCCGATGAAGGCAGAACCCACCTCCTTGTAAAAGCCGTCCCAGCTGAACTGCAGCCCCAGCACGTCGGGGTAGGTGTCCCACTGGAGAAAAGGAGGTTCAGGGCTCAACCTGAGGGCGCTGAGGGACCACCAGCTGGAGACCCCCCGACCTCAGATGGTTTGGGAGCCCCTTTTGCCCTTCCCATGGGTTTTTCTGGACCCAGCCCAGAGAGGACGTGGCAGAAGGAGCATCTCTGATGCTCCAGAAGTTCACCCCGTTTGGGCCACGGACAAGTTGGGACCCTCCCAGCTGGTGCGGTGCCACCAGCCGCTGGACCTCCGGGGATCACTCACCGGCCCGTCAAAGTTGTGGCTGAAGTAATTGACGGTTCCCTGCTTTTCGAGGAGGTAGAAGCGAATCCAGTTGTGGAATCCAGACACCTTCCCTTTCTTCACCTCCCCTAAACACAAGCGAGACCCTGGGGTGAGACCCCACCCCTGGCCCAGTACCGCCCAGTACCCCCTGACCGGTGGGGGTTCTACCTGAGAAGACGTGCTCGAAGCCGCTGGAATCCTGCTCCCCGTTGCCTCTGGAGTAGAGGCCGAACCACATCTCCTTCAAATCATCGACGAACTCCTGCTCGGAGCTGTAGCGATCTGCAGGAGACGGTGTGGAGAGGTGGGACCAGCGTCCCGGGATGGGCCCAGTAGGAGAGGTAGAACCAAGGGTCCCCCCAGCCCCATCCCAGTCCTCTCCCATGTCCTGAGAGCTCTGGAGAGCTTCATGCTCCTCCACTCTCCATCCTTCCCAGGTCACCTCCCACCCGTCATCCAGGGTCTCCATCCCTCCTGGTCAGGCCCATCCTGCTCCACACTCACTTTTCTCATAGAGGAAGGCGAAAAGTTCCTTCATGAGCTCCGTTTTCATCACCTCCTTGAGGAAGTTGTCCTGCTCCCTCAGTTCCTCCGCCGTCACGTCCTCCTCCCTGCCCGTCGCCCTCTGGTAGTTGTCCAGCAGTTTGATGAAGCTTGCGTAGGTGGGTTTGGAGAAGAGCTTCTCGTTGACGTATTTGTAGAGCCTAGGAGAGAACGGATCCTCCAAAACCAGCCCTGCACCCTCGGCCTGGTTGGTTGGACTGTGCCGTGGTGGCCCCTGGCCGCTGGCCACCCCCTGAGGATGCCACTCACGGCTGCGGGGAGCGATCCTCCTGGTCACCCGTCTCATCAGGAGACGCCTGGTACTGGGGGTTGATGGCGACGTCGCTCGGCCGGGCTTTGTTGTGATCTGCCCCGTAAAGCCGCTCTGAGACGCGCAGGAGGTCCTCGTCGGTGATGGCATCTCGGCGTCTGGAGAAGCCCTCTGCAAGGAGAGGCAGGAGGGTGGCAGGAGCGGGCTGCAGCTCCTGGGGCTGCCCACGGAGACGTGAGGGTGATGTCGAAGTCTGGGCATCATGACCCTCGGACACCACGAGAGGTGGGTTCTCAAGGGGTGATGCTGAAGGTGGGGAGAGCCTGGCCCAGGTTGCCCAGAGAGGTGGTGGCTGCCCCATCCCTGGCCCCATTGCAGGGGAGGTTGTTGGGGGTTCTGAGCAACCTGCTCTAGTTGCAGATGTTCCTGCTCCCTGCAGGGGGGATGGACCAGATGACCTTTAATGGTCCTTTCCCACCCAAACCACTCTGGGATTCTATGACTCTTGGATGTCTCTTGGTGGCCCAGCTCCTCGGCATCGTCCAGCCAGGTTGTGTGGGGCCAGCAGCTCCCCAAACTCCCCACCATCCCCAAGGGCTTCTCACCAGCTCGGCAGTGCCGGTGGAAGTCCTCGCAGCAGCTGTGGGACCTCTCGCAGTCAGCGTGGCAGTGACACTCGTCCTCCTCGCTGAAGGGCTCCTCGCAGCGTCCCTCGCAGGAGTCCGAGGCCGTGTACAGGTCTGTGGGAGAGACAGAAACCACAGCGTGGTCCTCAGGATGGACCCACCATGCTGCCCCAGCCAGCCCCTGACCTGGGACCAGCCTTCACCCTTCCTTCTGCCCAAGCTCCCCTCCTGAGTGAGGCCGAAGGATCCGGCTCCTGCCCTGGAGCTATTTGGGATCCTTTAGAGGTGGCACTGGCTGAATCCTGGGCACGCTCCTCTCCATGGGTCACTCTGGGGATGTCCACCACGGCAGGGCCACCTCACACCAGGAAACACGTTCTCAGTTCCCCACCATTAACTTGCTCCTTCTGATTCACCCGTTTAATGACAAGCATGAGCAGGAGAAGCACCCGAGGTCCCACCGTCTCCGTGTGGGAGGAGAAGAGTCACATTCCAGACACCCTTATTTGCCTCCCAACCTTTCTGTAGCGCTGGGAGAACTGGGAGCTCCCCCTCGAGCTGGTTAGATGATAAACGCGGCGTTGAGCTTGAACTTTTTATAACCCGTGGTGGCAGAGCTCAAAATAACTCAGGAACTCGAGTTGTGCTCTGAACGGAGCCAGCACCACATCTCAGGTGGACCACGGACACTTGCCACCAAGCAAAGAGAGGCTGGAGGACACCAAGACGTTGGGTTTGTCCTAAGGGACACCTCAGAACCCATGTTCTTAGGGAAGGTGTTTCACCCTCCGTGCTGCTCGTCAGCTCCCGATAGGAGGAATGGGCAGGGTAGGAAGGTGACCATCTCCAAGAAGGTGCTGAGAAGCCAAGCGAGGTGCCAGCCCGCAAAGGGATCCCTGGAGGAAAGGGTGGGGCCTGCCCGTGCAAACCTGCAATCACCCGACAGCTTAACCACCTCGGAGATGTTGGCCTTGAACTCCAGCTCAGGTGGCGAAAGGTGCCCTCGGGGCAAACCCTGACGCAGCAGCGATGAGAGTGACCTCCAAGTGTCCCAGAATCCCAGGACGGTGGGAGTCAGAAGGGGCTTCTGGAGGTATCTCGCCCAACCCTCCTGCTCCAGCAGGTTCACCCAGAGCAGGTTGCCCAGGAGCACACCCAGGTGGGTTTTTCCTCTGGTCTTTCGCCGAAGTTATTCTTGCTTTTCAGAATCACATAATCCAGGTCCACCACGTGCTGGTGAGAGAGGAAGAACCTCTTCGCCCCACCAGTCAACCCAGCCCAGCCTGGTGGACCGTGCTGCAAGGACTCACTGCTGGCTCCCTCTCGGCTTCTCACCACCAGGTTCTCTCCTGCCAGTCAAGGGGAGTTTGTAGGAAGGGGTTTCTTGAGATGCTCCTGGAGGCGACGTACCCTTGGTGCTACTTCGGTCCCACCTCCACTTGTACTGACCATGGGACAGCTGGGAAGAGCTGCCAGGGGAAGAGGCTTCCCATGGTTTTGGTGGTGAGCGATGCTCGTGGTGTCCAGGCACCTTGGTCTCACCAGTCCATAACAGCAGAGCAGGTCTGGAGCTTTGATGGGGTTGGCAGCTGAGAGCCTTGTCTTCAGGACATGACACCTCATGGCATCTCATCCCATCCCATCCCATCCCATCCCATCCATCCCTTCCCTTCCCATCCCATCCCAAAGCGGTGGTGGGGCCAAGTCAGCCTGAATCACGCATCCAAGCTCCTTTTCCCAGCCGGGGTTGTGCAAGGCAGGAACTGCCCACACATCAGTCACGGCTGAGCCGTTCCCGGTCCCGGGGCACGTGCCGCCAGAGCGTGTCACAGCAAAGCTCCGGCACCGGGGCGTGCGGTGACTCAGCTGAGGCCGGGAGCCTTGCGGAGTCCTTGGAGATCTTGGAGTCCCCCCATTTTCCATGGATCTCGTGATGATGAGGTTTAGAGGAGCTACTGGAAGAGCTGGGAACGCTTCAGCCAAGGGATGGTGGCCGGAGCAGGAGGTCACGGCCAGTAGTGGTCAGCAGAGAGTGGCCACACTCAACTACTCGGTCGACAACCCTTGGTATTTGAGGGTCAGGCTGAGAGAGTTGGGGTTCTTCAGCCTGGAGGAGAGAAGGCTCCTGGGAGACCTTCTTGGGACCTTTCCATACTTATAAGAAAGATGGGGATGGGCTTTTGAGCAGGGGCTGTTGGGACAGGACCAGGAGGAAAGGGTTGAAACTAAAAGAGGGAGATTTCAATGAGATAGAAGGATGGAATTTCTAAGGCTCAGGATGGTGACAGCCTCGCCCAGGTTGCCCAGAGAGGTGGCTGATGCCCCATCCCTGGAAACACACCAGGAAGCAACTGGTGGACAAACTGAAGACCAGAGGAAACCTCAAGCCATCAACAACAATGACAAACCACCCTCATCACCAACCAGCTCCAGGAAGCCCTGAGCATGAAAACATCCCTCAACTTCTCTCCTGCGAAACTCTGCAAGGTCCAACCTCACAAAACACCAGCTGCCCCAGCACAGATGGGCTTCTGGTTTAGGGCACCGTTGGCTTTCAAACCACTGTTGGTTTTCAACCCACCATTGTCCCCTTCCCATCGGCTACACCAGCTGGTTTAGACCCTCCACCAAAGCCAAGCTCCATAACTCACGGCCAGACACACAGCCCAGGGCTAGTCCTGCCCCAAGGAGGAGGATCCAGGTCTTCAGCATCCCACCGATGGCAGGCTGGGATCTTCAGAGAGCAGCTTTGGACCTTCAGAGAGCAGGCTGGGATCTTCAGAGAGCAGCTTTGGACCTTCAGAGAGCAGGTTGGGACCTTCAGAGAGCAGGTTGGGAATGACGGAGCTTCCCGGAGCTCTTTCCTATATGTGGGTCCCCTGGGAGCAGGGAGGGGAGGGAGGAACGTGAAGCCACCGAGAAGTTTGGGGCCAGGCTGCGCCCAAACGTGGCCAAAACTCATTACGTGCGCGGCTTAATTACAGGCTTCCTGGAGTGGGAGGAGGGCTGGTAAATCCAGTATCCCAGTATTGCTCCACTCCTCGCGTGCATGACCCCTGGCGATGATTGAGGAGCACAGGGAAAGCTTCTCCGTGGCGTCTTTGGGCCACCCAGAGCCCTGCAGGTCCATCGGAGCTGGGAGCTGGTGGCCAGTGCCACGGTTGGGTCCCTCGCGCCACACGCGGCCGTGCAACTGGTGCCAACTGGGGGTAACTTTCTGCTCCCCGGTTAACTGGAGGTAACGACCTTTCCCTCCTCAGCTGCTGCCTCTGGAGGCTGTGGTCCCTCAAGGCACTGACCAGCCTTGGTTGAAACCTCCAGGTCCTCCAGCAGCACAAGGAAACCCTGAGCCATGACCACAAGTGAGGTTCCAGCGCTGAGGTTGCTCAGGGAGCAGGTTTTTGTGGCTTCTCCCGGTATGGTTGAGCCCAGAGCTGGTCCACCCCCACCCTGCGTAGGGCTGTGCTTCTCCACGGCCCCAGATGACCCTGAGGTGGAGCTCAGCCCATGCCTGGTGTGGTCCACCAGCATCTTCCCTGCCCACAGCAGAGCTGGGAAGAGTCCCCTGGAGCTTCTATAGAGCCCTGGGGCTCTCCTGGGCTCCCCACCACGGTGGCCACCAGACCTTGTGCTCCCAATGCTCCCACCAGGAGCAGCAGGTCCAGGAGAGGGTCTTTCCCACCAAGGAGGGGATCGTTCCTTGTGCATCTCCACCTTGGCAGGTGCCAACTGACCTGCGAGAAGCACCTGAGTGAAGGGGAGCCACTTCCCAGGCTCCACCAGTGGAGCAGGGCAGCAACTGGTCCTGCCTGCAACTCAACTGGTCCTGCTGATGCAGCAACGTTGCAACAGCCTCGGTTCCCCGGGGGTGCATTAGGTGGCACCGGAGAACAGCTCTTGGTGGACCCAGGACCAGGTTTGGCTTCTTCCTCACCCCTCCGTCATTTCCTACCCTCCACCTCGGGCTGGTGGCCCTGCTGAGCTGTCCTCTCCTGAGAGCAGCTTTGGGTTTAGGGTCACCCCGTGCTGAGGCGGCTCTTTGGGTCCATCAACCAGCCGATGCAGAAGCCAACCTCTCTCTCCAACTCCAGGATGTGCCTCAAGCCCTGCTGGGGGCGAGGAGGTCACATCGGTGGGGTTGGACGTTGGCTGGATGGCTGCAGCCATCAGGTGTCCATCTCGCTTCTTGGAGATGCCCATGAAGAGCAAGAAACGCCAGCGCCTGGAGATGGAGCGAGGCCCCCAGTGGTGGATGCCCACCACGGAGGAGGAGGGAGGTGGAGCCCATCTCTTCTTGCTTTCCCAGTTTCACCATGAAGGATGATGCCATTTGCCTTGGGCTTAACTGGGAGTGTCACCTCCACCAGCAACGAGGTGGGACGAGCTTGTTGCCCTTTCTCAGCCACACCTTCCAGAAGTTGGGGGCCAGGTGTGGACGATGCCCACCTGCATCCTCACACCATGGTCCAGTACCTCTTGTGCCCACCTCTATGGTCCAGCAGTACTGGACCTGTAGGAACCGAAGCCCTCTGAGCTCCTGGGGACACCCTGCTTCTGCTTGCCCCGTCTCGTGGGGTTTGCAGGTCCAGGGACAAGAGCCGGTGGGTGTGTGTCGGGCTGTGGGCCAGACTCAGTCGGTGGTGGCAGAAGGGCAGCGTCGCCGGCTGCCACCAAACCCTGTGAGCCCATCACCCAGGAGAGCTGGTGCAGGAGGATGGTGAGTCAAGCGCCCCAGGGCTGGCTCCACTTTGCTCTTCCGTAAGAGACAAGGAGGTTTCAGCTCCTCAAAGCTCTCCATCACCTCATGGATCCTCTCCATCACCCCATGGATCCTCTCCATCACCTCATGGATCCTCTCCATCACCTCATGGATCCTCTCCACCACCCCATGGATCCTCATCATCACCTCATGGATCCTCTCCATCACCTCATGGATCCTCTCCATCACCCCATGGATCCTCATCATCACCTCATGGATCCTCTCCATCACCTCATGGATCCTCTCCATCACCTTATGGATCCTCTCCATCCACATTTGGGGATGCAGGAGGGGAAGAGTTGCAGCGTAGGGTTGACGGTTGGGCTCGATGATCCCAAAGGTCTTTTCCAACCTCAAAGATTCTCTGATTCTATGAAGGGAGGAGGTTGGAAAGCCACGTCTGCTCCCGTGATGTCGTTGCATGTCGTTGGCTCTCACCTCTTGTTCTACGCCCTCACCCAGACCCTGAGCTTTTTTTGTTAACCCATGAGCCTGCTCCAGGAGACCTCCAGCCTCTTCTTCTCACCTAGTTTTGGACAAGTAGGGTCGCCTGGCGCCCACCTTCCTGGAGAAGAAAGCCAAGCGCAGCCGTGCTTACAAAAATACCTCTATTGCTCGCTCGCCGCCTGTGGCTCTCGCCCGCCCGCGGCCCACGAGGGCTCCCGGCTGGATCCAGCACTCTCAACCCGTGGCATGGCCAAGGAGAGGTTCTCCTGGCCAGCTCCAGGACAGCCCCGCACCCAGTGCTACCGGGAGCAGAGCCACGGGGCCACCCCCAGTGCTGGGAGTCCGGTCACGTCCCTGCTCCAGGCTCCCTCGGCCCTGCTCCAGGTCCCCTCCGGCCCTCGTCCAGCTCAGGACTCCAGGTCGCGGGAGAGCCGCAGCAGCTCCTTCTGGCTGTCGATGGCTCGGAGGTGCTGCAGGTAGGCCCAGGTGGACACGGGGTTCCTCACGCTCAGGGACTGCTCCGAGCCTGCCGGGGAGAGACGAGGTCAGGGCTGGGCTCAACGATCCCCCTCCATCGCCTCCAACAGGACTTGTGAACCTTCTCTCCGTCATTGCTGGCTCATCTCATGGATCCCCCTCCACTGCCTCTCGCCCGACTCATGGATCCACTTCTACTCATGAATCTCATGGATCTCCTCCAGCACCTCAAGCTCAGCTCATTGAACTTCTCCAGCACCTCATGGATCTTCTCCAGCACCTCACGGATCCCCTCCAGCACCTCTAGCTCAGGTGACCAAACCTCTCCACCTCCTGGATCCCCTCCATCCCCTCCAGCTCAGCTCGCTGAAACTCTCCATCACGTCTCCCTTGGCTCATGGATCCCATCCCTCCTCTCTCCCTCACAACCACCTCCCCCGAGGTTGGTGGGTGAGCCCCAGACATACACGTGGAGATCCTGACGGCCTTGGGGTCCTCTGGCCGGTGCGGGGAACGATTTCGCAGCGGGGAGAGCGGCGCTGG
>WEIS01060900.1:0-19670 GCA_013389965.1 Todus mexicanus | reverse complement strand
GGTTCCAGTTTGTGCCCACTGTCGCTCGTGCTTTCACAAGGCACAGCTGACAAGAGACTGGCCCCTTCTACTTGACACCCACCCTGCAGATATTTGTAAACATTGATCAGATCCCCTCTCAGCCTTCTCTTCTCCAGACTCAGCAGCCCCAGGGCTCTCAGCCTTTCCTCCTCACACAGATGTTCCAGTCCCTTCTTCACCCTTGTAGCCTCCGTTGTCCTCTCTCCAGTATTTCCCTGACCCTCTTGAACTGGGGAGCCCAGAACTGGACACAAAACTCCAAATGAGGCCTCACTAGGACAGATTGGAGAGGGAGGAGAACCTCCCTTAACCTGCTGGACACACTCTCCTTAATGTACCCCAGGATATCATTGGCCTTCTTGGTTACAAGGGCACATTGCTGCTTGTGGTCATCCTGTTGTCCACCATGACTCCAAGGTCCTTCTCCATGGAGCTGCTTTCCAGCAGGTTAACCCCCAATTCGTACTGGTGCAGGGGATTATACCTCCCTCCTGTAGTGTTGTTATTATTATTACCATTGTTTCCTGGTCCAGGTTAGGATCATCTAGCTGAGTGACAGAACAAAAAGACACCTATACTTCCACCTGCCTCACAACGCTGATTCTTACAAGGAGGAAAGCCTAGTGTGGAAGCTCAGCATATTCAATGGGGTGCTCCAGGAGATCACTGAGTGGTGGAATCAGTGGGACAGAATCACAGGGGACATCAGTAAAGCCAGGTACAGCTTTTCTTGCTAGTCACTACACTTAGAAAATGAGAATTTCTGCTAGAAAGAGCTTACAACTTGGAAGATAAGATCTATCAGCAGGGTGGTGGAATTCGAAGTAGCAAACAAGTTTATTTATTGGATGATATTCATGGAACAGTTCTACAGATGTGGTAAGCCAAATGATAGCAGGTGGCAGGACAAGCAAAGATCGCCTTGAATTGCTACAGTCAAGGGTAAATGATGTTCTTAAAGCAAATATCTAGAAAATAAAAAGGAAATGGTTAAAAGGAGGAGATTTAAATTAATATTCCCCGAACAGATATGGACTTTGTTGAATGGAGCAGAACACAACTACTACACACTATCAACAGTTAAATCCCAGCCACGGAAAAAGTAGATCACAGCATTTTTAAGAATGGACTTCTTCCCCAAAATACGAGTGGATTAGCTGATTTAAGAGCAAGCATTACCTCTTCATTCAAGTCAGAAGCCCGCAAGGGATCTGTGTGTACTTGACTGACGCAGTGTCACAGCCGTGAAGCCACGTGCTTTGATTTTCACTGGCTCTGCTGAGGTACAGATGGAAAGTTAGAGCTTGCAATGTGTCAGACAGCGAGGCAAAGAACATCAGAAGGGAAGATTGAAGTGGAAATGTTGTGGGTGGCTTGCTAGCTTGCTCGTAGGAAGGCCTCAGTCCCATAGGAATCTTCATAGCGGCTGTGGAGAAAACAATGGGAGAAAAAATGCGAGTGGGAGTAGCATGAAAACTCTGGTGCGAACNTTCAGTGTCTATGTAAGGTGTGAGAAGCTGTTGCATGCATCTTGTCTGGTCGCTGAAGATGAGCCAAGGAGCAGCTAAACTGGATGTGACTGAACTATCTGCCAGCTTCCATCCTTCTCTCTGTGTCCCACTATTTCATTGCAGAAAGGCTCAGCTTGGTTTGTCGAACCCAGGTGAATACTTCATAGTAGCTGTTATGGGGCTGTGATTTGAATTTGGGTTGGAAATAATGTTGATAACACGAGGATGCCTTCGTTGTTGCTGAATAGCACTTGCACAGAGTCAAGATCCTTCCTGCTCCTCACCCCGCCCCACCAGGGAGAGGGCTGGGGTTGCACAAGAAGTTAGGAGAGGACACAGCTGGGACAACTGAATCCAACTGATCTATGGGATATCCCACACCATATGACATCAAGCTCAGCATATAAAGCTGGGGGGAAAAGGGGAAAGGGAGGGATGTTGGGAGTAATGGTGTTTGCCTTCCCAAGTAACTGTTACATGTGATGGAGCCCAGCTCCTGGAGGTGGCTGACCACTTGTCTGGCCATGGGAAGTAGTCCTCGTTCTGCTTCGCTTGTGCACATAGCTCTTATTTTACTTTTTAATCCGTCTTCATCTCAACCCATCAGATTTCTCACACTTCTGATTCTCTCCTGCATCCTGATGCAGGGGGAACGAGCGAGTGGCTGCGTGGTGCTTAGTGCCTGCTTATGATTAAACCATGAAAAGATGTTACCATCAAATGTCTCTGTTAAAGCTAGCAGAAGTTGCTAAAGTGACACAGGTCAAAAATCAGCCCAGAAACACAAGTATTTAGTTGATTCTTATTCTACACTTTCTGCTTTGTATTATTTTACATTTTGCTTCCCTAAGAAGAAAAATAACTTACTTGCAGCAGTTGTTAAAGATGTATTTATTTATTTATTGCACTGCAATGACACTCATTGGATTTTTCTCTCTTCAATAGCTTCTTACAGCTATATCTGAATGTTGAACTAAGGTAGCTAAGGTCTCCTCACTGACTTCTTATGGTCAAGTTGATATTGCCAGACCCAGAAAAAAAAAAGTTTTCATTGCAAAGCCATATCCTTAGTGTAACATCACTCCATAATGACAGCTTAGGTGCAGTTCCACTCGAAATATCAGAGCTAATTTTAATTGGCATCAGGTGCACTTCATATTCCCATTTCGAAGAGAAAAAGAGCAACAAATATTCATAGTCAACAAGCAGCCCTCAGAGGGAGTGAAGGAAATCTGCGGGACCTGGGCTGGCAGTAAGAACCTTTCACATTGCATCTTGCTGACCAACCACATTGAGTGAACATTTTTGTCTCCTGATGAAGAAAGCCTCCTTGACAGCTTCTCTTCAAAGAGCCATAAAGATGCTGAAGAGAGTAGAACATCTCCCTGCTGGGGAAAGGCTGAGGGAGCTGGGGCTCTGGAGCTTGGAGAAAAGGAGATTGAGGGGGGATCTCATTCATGTTTATAAATATGGAAAGGGTGAGGGACGGGAGAATGGAGCCAGACTCTTCTCGATGGCACCCAAGTATAGGACAAGGGGTAACAGGTGTGAGCTGGAACACAGGAGGTGCCACTTGAGTATTAGGAGGAACTTGTTTGCAGTGAGGGTGCCAGAGCCTGGCCCAGGCTGCCCAGGGGGGGTGTGGAGTCTCCTTCTCTGGAGACGTTTCAAACCTGCCTGGACAAGTTCCTCTGCGACTTAATCTAGGTAATTCTCCTCCAGCAGGGGAATTGAACTAGATGATCTTCCAAGGTCCTTTCCAATCCCTAACATTCTGTGATTCTGTGCAACACGCAGCCACTGCACTGCACTCTCCAGACTCAATTGCTCTGTGTGTACAACTGTCCACAACTCCACAGCTCCCAGAAAATGAGGTGGTTTTGTTGGGTTTTTTTTTCATGACTAGGAACCAGGAGGAAGTAACTGGAAGGAATGGAAAAACCTGCATAAGAAGCTGAATTTCCAAGCCTGCCATGCAGCAAAGGCTGTGTAACCAGAACTGTCTCTGTTGCCGGGTTCAAGCATGCAGACTTTGCTCAGTGTTTTTCATTAATGAACAGGGATTAATTTTACTGGAAAAAAGTATTAGTGGCATTTCGAGATCTCGTGGGAGCAGTCATGTACTGTTCTTGGCAGAATTCCTTCATCATCTAGTTAATAACTTCAGTTTCCTACACTGTTGACCCAGAGATATCTTTGAGGGGAGAAGGATGATGAAATTAATTTTTCTTCTAATCTTTGATTAAACATGACAATGGCTTACTTGGACTGATACACATTTTATAAGACATGTTGCAAGGGAAGAGGCCCTGGGAAATGGTGGAATATTTTTCTGTTACAAAGCTTTGCCTTATGTGTTCATGGTGAAGCAAATTTCTCGTTGTGGAAAGTGGTTACCGCAGCTCTTACGCTAAACTGAAATGTTGGCTTCAGGACTGAGTTTAATCAACAAACTACTTTGTCAAAGGAGTAAATCACAATTAGTCCTCATAAGTAGATAATAGTAGTTTTCTGGAGTTAATATCACCTGAAATTACATGACAATAGGACTGTTGTCTTCCACAGGCAGTCTCTGTTTTGAGATTACTGGATGTAAAGTTTGAAAGTGATGTGAATTCTGCTCATTCTGAAGCAGAAGCAGAAGCAATGGCCACTGGATACAATTTTTTATGTGTTCTAAAAGTGCAAAATGTCCTTTGGATGGTAAAAAAGCACTAGTAACTAGGATTACTTTCCTTCCCTATATGTAAAATATCCCCAGGCAGCTGAAATACTAAACAGAATATTGTGCTCAAAGTCACCAACACAAGTCCTGTCTGATCCCCAGAGCTTACTTTGAATGATGGAATCATGGAATCATTATGTTTGGAAACCACCATCAAGATCATCAAGTTCAAATGTCAACCCAACAGTGTCATGACCACTAAACCACGTCCTGAAGTGCTGCATCTACACATTTTTGGAACACCTCCAGGGATGGTGACTCCACCACCTGCCTGTGTAGCCTGTTCCAATGCCTCATCACTCTTTTAGTAAAGAAGATTTTCCTAATATCTAATCTAAACCTCCCTTGGTGCATCTTAAGCCTGTTTCCTCCCATCCTCCCAACTATTGCTAGTTACCTGGGAGAAGAGACCAACACTCTCCTCTAAAGTAATTGAATGCAGAGATCCAGGTGACTCTGCTCTTGTCTTTGCTGTGTTAGAAGAAGTCACTGAATGCATAAACCTCTATTTTGGACCAACAGTGTTGGCCTGTCAAACACACTCATCCAATAAATTTGTCATAGGGAAGAGCTACAAAGATTTTGCTTCTTGGGAAATTCTTGACCAATTATTGTTTTATATTTTGAAACACCGATTTTATTACATTTGTGTCATTTTTCTTTGCAGTGTAGAGGAGAACTGACAGGATGCTGTAAAATGTGTCCACTGCGTTATAATTTAACAGTTTTCTAGTTAACTTTTGAAAGCTCAGCTCTACAAATACCTATTCTTGATCATAGAACTTGCAATGTATAAAAAACCTGAGAGATTGGAAGTAATGTAAACGACCAATTGGATTATAATAACTCTCCAACATCTTCTCTGCTTAGCCTTAAGGGTCTATTACTCTCCATCCAGCTGATTTGGCTTCCATAATTCAACACTTGAGAGCCACCTAAACAGTTAGAATCAATCCTTCCCAAATACCCAAATCTTTCCAAAACTAGAATGAAACAGATCTCAAATATCTCCAATGGTTTCCAAAAGAAGAATGATTAAAAGTCTTTTATTATGACTAGATCAAAAAAACCATTAATCTTCGTAAACTTAAATGTCTAAAATACTGAAGTTCCTTTCCAAAAAACATTGAAATAAATTGCATCAATGTAGTTTTTGGTGGTTTTTCTTTTTCTTTTTTAAAAATTTATTTCGGAAATAAATGTTCTTGTGTTACTTCACAACTGTGTTCTCCTATTCTCCTCAACATAATATTTGCTGTCTGAAAAGATTCACATGAAATGTTTTGTTGTATTATTGGGTATTTTCACTCCACTTTCTTACAGATAAGATGACTTTGGAGTAAACCATTCATGCCAATGAAAACTAGCTATAAAGGCATCCAGAAAAGACAAAATGAGCTGCTGATAATTTCTTAAAACATGACTCATTTTTGTTTACAATTCATTGGCCAACACATCATAAAATAGACACACAGTATTCTTAAATCTGTTAGAGTAACCTGTGTGAGAAAACATTCGTACAAGTCTATAGATGATTTATATCATGTTTCTTTTAAATCCTGTTCTATTCTCTGCTTCTAGTTGGTGTAACTGTTGTAGGGTTTGTTTTGAAAGCAAGGCAATGAGTAGTGATTAACAACATGATTTGGTGGGTGAACCCTCTATTAACTGTGGCAATTTACAACTCAGAAGGATTTGAGGAATCAAACTAGGGCTTAGTGAATATTCAGTGGACAAGAGGCCAGGTGGATGAAGCTAGGTAGCAGCATTTGTGAAAATATACATCAGGACAGAGAAGATGGGGAGGAGAATCTCCCTTGACCTGCTGGCTACACTCTTCTGGATGAACCCCAGGATGCCATTGGCCTTCTTGGCCACAAGGGCACACTGCTGGTTCACTGTCATCCTGTCGTCCACCAGAACTCCCACGTCTTTTTCCACAGAGCTGCTCTCCAGCAGGTCAACCCATCACCTGTACTGGTCCATGGGGTTATTCCTCTCTAAGTGCAGGACCTATAATTAACCTTGCTGAATTTCATAGTTTCTCTCAGCCCAACTCTCCAGCCTGTCCAGGTCTTGCTTATGAAAAGTGGGAGTATTTCAGGCATAGGGAAAACATGTGTGCAAATGCAAATGATTTACCTGGTCTCATTCACATGGCTGAGAAACTCCTGTTGATGGCAGCTGGGTTCATCATACAATTCGCCATTGACTTCAGGCAAGGGCCTGAGCACAGCAGCCTTTTCCACTGGAGCACCTCTGGGCGCGCACTTACCCACACAACAGGTGGGCTTTAAAGGGAACATCTTCTGTAGTTTCTTTGTTCTTTCTGTAACAGTATAGAAAGGGATGATTGGCATAAGAATCTGCCCGACAGCAAAGCCACGTGAAGTTCTACCTACCCCTTGTACTATCTCCACTTTGGTCTTAAAATGGAAATAAAATGTGGTTCTTTTCCTGTTATCCATGGCTAACTTCCAGCAGTTTAGAGGAGGGGCATGTTGCAAGAACTTCAAGGTATGATGCATTAGTCAGTCTTTATGCAATGTCTTCTACAGCTCACAGGATTTCAGCAGATAAAACCATCCAGAAAAGGAGTAAAATACACTGTCACTCCCTTTTCAGATGCCATAATCTTTGCCTAAAGCCCGTTCCCTTTCAGCATTTCCTAGAAATCCTTTTAACTAGAGCAACGTTCAATCATAGAATCCTAGAATGGTTTGAATTGGAAGGGATCTTCAAGATCATCTGGTTCCAATCTCACTGCCATAGGCAGGGACACCTCCCACTAGATCAGGTTGCTGTTCTTCTTTATGCTGCTCTTTATTTTGATAATCAATCCTTACCTTATCTCAGTGCTTGTATCCTACTTAAGCAGATGCAGGACACCTTTGGTCATGATTTTAAAAGCAACAGGAAAAAGCCTTAGGACACCCATTGAACTGAGCACGAGAGTTCCAACCTTCATGATTGATTCATTTCTGCTGGAACACATTTCATCACACATTTCTATTAAGAAGAAGACAATCATGGCAACAGAGGTGACTTAAATCTGTTCTGAGTAGATTTTATATTGGAGACACAGCTGAAAATAGTTTTTTAAAATTAATGTTAGCTAGAACGTTTACTTCAGAACCTCGCTCCAAGAATAAATAGTAACTGGGGAGAGAACAGCTTCTGCTCCTGAGACGGTGACAAGGAAACAAATGTTCTCTGTGAGAATTCAGAAGCCATCTCATTGCGCTTTCTGTTTTCTCGCTCGCCTCCTTTCAGTCACACAGAGTTCTGTGATGCCACCCAAATAATGTTACCGACATCAAAGCAAACAAAGGCAATTTCCTTGCCTGATAATCGTGGCCTTTCTCATTCCCTGCTGGGTTGTGCTTCTTAAATAACCAGTGCCACTGACATCAGCCGCTACTGGTACATGTTGTCTCATTTGCACACCACATGAAGCAGAGCTGGTAAGAAATGTTCCCAACAACTTGGAGGCTATTCATCGCCAATTAGCAACATACTTTAATAGGTTTCTTAGCAACATCATTTACTTCATGTGCCTAAGGGATGCGGTTTGTGTTGTCAGACAAACAGCACATGAGGGCAACTGTTGATCCCACCCTAGTTGGATGCTGATTTACAACATAGAAGAATAATCGTGTCAAAATGGCATTTGGACTCAAAACGCTCATAGTGCTGGATGTTTCCATTAAGAATGAAATGTCCCTTCTGTTGCCCTGGTGGGATTCACATCTAAAAGCACTATTTACTGAAGGGATTTCAATCAAAAATTGCCAAAAAGTACGTCAAATCTCAAGTCTTGAAGTTCTAGAAAGATGATAAAACTCCAGTGCCTGGAGAAGAGAATGGATACTCATGTGTTTCCAAAGCCAGGCAAAAACATTGAGTCAGAGTATTTTTGGGGAAAATAAAGAAATAGCGCCTTGAAAAGCTGTCAAGAGGCCATCAAATTCTAAAAAAAAAAATATCAATTTTGGAGTACGCATAGCCCAGGGCATAACTGTTAGCGTGATGATAAAGTTTCTCCTAATGTTTCACATTATTTTGCAACTAGTGCTTGCTTTTTCCTCCATCTCTTTTTCAATCACCTGATCTTGCAGGACTGCTCATTCTCTTCTCTTTTTTTGCAGGTATTGTTTTACAGGAAATGTTGGGGTGCTTTTTGAAAAATACTATTTTTCTAAACTAAAAAATGCCATTCACAGAATCATAGAATGGTTTGGGATGGACCTTCAAGATCATCTAGTTCCACCCTGCTACCACGGCAGGGACACATCCCACTAGACCAGGTTGCTCAAGGTCCTTTCCGACCTGGCCTTGAACACTTCCAGGGAGGTGGCATCCACAACCTCCCTGGGCAACCTGGGTCAGTCTTTTGGTTTTGGTTTGGTTTTGGTTTTGTTTCCCACGAGTTTTGTAGACATCTAATTACTTTTGTTTCTCTATTGAGCATTTTTACAGCCCTTCATATTTCTTGAAGATGTTGACCAAAGTAGATGTCACACTCCTACTATGCCCTAACTAGAGTGAAAGTTTTGACTTTCTACTGTACCTTAGGGTCAAAACCTCTTGTTAGTGTAACAGCTGGGGTTCCATGTACACCAACAGGTTCTGTAACTTCTTCCCCTTCCTCAGGGTCTGGCTACAAGGGGGCAACGTTTTTAAATTAGAGAAGAGTAGATTTAAATTTGATGTTAGGAACAAGTTCTTTACCATGAGGGTAGCAGAATAAAGGAACAGGTTGCCCGAGGAGGTAGTAGAAGCCCCATCCCCAAAGACATTCAAGGTGAGGCTCAGTGAAGCTCTGAGCAATCTACTCTAGTTGAGGATGTCCCTACTCACTGCAGGGAGGAGTGGACTAGATGACCTTTAGAGGTCCCTTCCAACCCAAACCATTGTATGATTCTATCATTCTACTTGTGCTCGGGCCAGCTCTGCTATGGTTGAGTAACCTGGGATCAAACTGCTGGGAAATTGTTGGGGCAGAAAGATGTGGAAGAGGTTTTGCCAGAGTCTTCCCTCTCCTTTAAGACGCCTTTGAGCTCACGCCCTGTCTCCTTGTCCTTGTCTGTGCTGTTACTCTAGGTATGGTTGGACCTCTGCTCTGCCCTGGTCCTCTTTTCCAACCTAAATGATTCTATGATTTTATGACTAAATGGAAGATATGCTAGCTGATATTCCTTCCCAGTCTTTAGGACTACTGTAACAGAAGGAAATTACTCAGCATTTCAGAGTGTTATTTTAAAGAAAAGTTGTTATCTACAGCCCAGGCATGCAATAGTCTTCAGTTAAATACAATATTTGTTTTAGCTAGTTGATGTTATTTGCTAGATGTTTAATCAGAGGGTGTTACTCATCCCTGACCAGTGATGCTTGCTGGATCTGTCTTGTTTTCCAGGCTCATTCGTAGGTGTCAACAATGTTAAGTCTCATTTCCAGTATTTCTTAAAATAACAGTAGTTGTTTGAAAACTATTTTTTTGTTAAGTTTCAATTATTTTTTGTGCATGAATGTTAAAAGGTAGCCATCAAATGGTAATGGAAATAAGTCATGCCTTAATTTTATATAAGTTGAAAGATAAGAATTGTGGATAGACAACTTGTCTTCTCCCAGGTAGACTTTTTTCCCAAGGACCATTTCTTAAAAAAAACCAAACCAAAATACAAAAAACCCCCAGAAAAACCATGAAAACTAAACAAACAAAAGTACATTAGAATTTAGAACAAAACCTCTACAATAAAGTGAAGTTTCATTGAAAAGAGATACCATGCACTTAATTGTAAAGCTCTATTCATGTTTCCATTCCTGTCAAGGATGAATTCTGACCAGGGTAGAAAACTGAGATTAAAAAACAAATAGGAAGGACGCCGCAGCCAACATCTGCCATGGCTTCTTTTCTACTTGGACTTTGTGGGCCACTGCCAGGCCCTTGAGAGCTCTCACAGACCTCACTATCCGTGGGCCCCACTAAGGTGATCTTTGAGGTGCCTTACAAACCAAATCATTTAATGATTTTATATCTACCCCATATCTAGCCTTAAAAGAGGTTTATGGATAGACCAGACTGCAAATGCAAAAATAGATCAGTTAAAAAATAATCTCAGGTGACACTCTCCTCATCAGATCTGCTATACTTCTGTGTAGCTAGATCCTACTACTCACTTAAAGAAATTAGGACCAAAATAAGGAGGAGGAAATGAATCTGAAGAGATTTTTTTTTTTTTCATTCTGCTCAAATATAAGATAATGGTTTGAAGGGACAGACAGAACATAAGCTTCATGTTTTTCAGACTCGATGATCTCAGAGGTCTTTTCCAGCCTTAATTATTCTGCGATTCTGTGATCTTATGGTGCCAACCTTACCTCCCTATTGACTTGACACACCAGTAAATTCAGAAACTATGCAAACTTTTCATACCATTTATGTTAATGGGATAAACCGTCATTAATTATGCACAAGTTACAGGATTTTAGTTACCCTTGGAAGAGCTGTGATAGCATTCCCAGATTGGTACTTAGTAAAGGATCAAGCTTGCAAACTCAGTGACAATGTGAGGACCAGAGGAAATTTTGTGTGGCATACAATCGTAGAATCATAGAATAATTAAGGCTGGAAAAGACCTCTGGGATCATTGAGTCCAGTTGGTGATCTAACACCACCACTCAGCTAAACCCTGCCACTAAGTGTGGCATCCAGTCTGGTCTTAAACACCTCCAGGGACGGTGACTCCACCACCTCCCTGGGCAGCCCATTCCGGTATTGTATGCCCCTTTCTGTGAGGGAGAGCTTCTGAATATCCAACCTAAACCTCCCCTGGTGCAGCTTCAGGTTGTGCCCTCTCGTCCTGTCACAAATTGCCTGGGAGAAGAGCCCATCCCCCTCCTGCCTACACCTTCCCTTCAGGGAGTTGTAGAGAGGGAGAAGGTCCGCCCTGAGTCTCCTCTTCTCCAGGCTGAACAACTCCAGCTCCCTCAGCCTCTCCTCATAAGATTTTCTCTCCAGTCCCTTCACCAGTTGTTATTGTCTCAAGTTTAGGCATGCAAATCTGACAATTTAGCCCTCATTTCAGCCACTCTTCTTCAGGTTGTTGAGATCACACACAACAAAAGCTTTAACTTCGTTCCAGTAAGAGCTCTTGGCAAGAGAACTTTGAAAGTGTGCTCTCATGGGGACACGCGTTTTGAATGCATGTGCTTACTTTTAATTTCCTTAAGGATATACTCCTTCTTTCACAAGGATTTTTTGAGAGTTAATAGCTATTGTAGTCCTTCAAGGTGAACAACACCATGGAAGCACTTTTAGTTAAGGTAAAAAAAATCCAGTAAAACCAATAGTTTTAAAGGATCTTTAAAAAAAAGCTAAGCATCTTAATACTGCACAGAAAAGTGTCGTGTTATTCCTAAAAACCTCTTGTAGAGTTCATGGGGCTCAAAATACAAACTGAGTAATTTCACAAAGATTGCAGAGTGGAATTCCCCCTTTTTCATTGCAGGGATGTTTATTATTTCAAGGTACTCACACGATATTAGCATCAAACATCAGTCCACAAAGCATTTCACTCCTCAGTCTATTCGATAGTCATTTCTTCAGTCCCTTCCCAATGGCCTTCTCTTTTTGAATCCAGTCTCCCTGTTCATTTTTTCTACCGGTTGTGAATAATTCTGGAACTTGCCACACAGTTATTTTTTTTTCTTTCTGATTAACATGTAGAGTCTTGATGTACCAAATTCTTTCACTGAATAATTAAAGGAAAGAAAAGAAATTTTTAAAAATAATACAGAATTCTTGCATTTTGTTTGTGTTCTTTTTCTCTTACAGCTCAGCAAACTGTATTTTTACCAAAAAACTCTGTAAAACAAAGAAAACGTCTTATGAATTGTATCTGCAAAATGTTGTCTTTCAGGAACCTTCCTTCAAGTTATGAAAAACAATTTCTCCGTATGAAGAGATGGAGTTATCCATCTCCCACAACTTCCGTTTGCAAAATGGTTCTGTTTCCTAAGGAGAAAAAGAAAAAAACTTTCAATAGAGTCTGAAGGAAATTCTTCATATTCTGTGAGTTATGAATCATTTCAGAAAGTCATGAGCTTCTGAAATTCCGATATCTGCCTCTCGTTTTAAATTTGTATTGCTTCCAAAGTGAATCTGTATTTCCCATTAATTTAATAATCCAGAAGTCCCTGTATTCTATGCATTTAAAGTTTTAGAGGCTGTCGAGCATATCCCCAAGAGACAGAAGTCAGCATAGGTCCAGGATTGTAATTCAAGCTCTATTGATTTATACCTGCTGAGAATATTCTGTGAATTAGATGGAAAAAAGAAATATACTCTTTGAAAGACAGAGAAATCCTGTTAAGAAAACAGTTGAAGTTGTTACTTGCCAACAAAGTCCTTTTCTATTGCATTCATAGATAACAAGTATTTAAGAGACAGAGAAAATACCACCTGGGGGTATTAGAACATTTGTCTTATCCTCAAGCTGCTCTATGTATTTTCAAATATTTTTAAAATGATCCTTTGTTCTCTGTGCCTGATAGTGTGCTACTACTTGGTTAGAAACCTCTTAAAGAGTTCTTTTCAGAAAGCTAATCTTATAGCTTGTGCCCCTGTCATAAAAAATAAAATGAAATAAATCAAAAGTGGTTCTAGGAGCATCTCTAAATTCAGAATCAGCCTTCAGAAAATCTTAGCCATGCAGCTTAAGTCAGGGACATAACCACCAAGAAATAGGAGTTTGTTTGCTCTATCTTGTCAGCTTCACTGGTCTTGTGCCCCTGAGTTTAAGAACTGCAAGGTCACAAGAAACAGAATTTGGCAGTCTGCCTCCTTGCCATTGAATCTGAAGGGATTTCCTAACTCCTTCAGACTTGCAACCTGAAAGGAGAATACACCCCACCACTTAACTGAGTGAGCCAGCATTCAGCGTTACCTTGCTGTGTTTATAGAAGCTGATGTGTCTGATGATACATGAATGAAAGAAGATTAGCAGGAAAAGAGTCCAAAAGGAAGTGAAGACTCTTCATCAAGCCCAATCTTCTGCTCCAAGAAGCTTCATGAAGGTAGAGAAGGAATGAAAGGTGTATCAACACGAAGGTCCAATAGAGTGTGTAAAGGAATCATAGAATCATAGAGTCATAGAACAATAGAACTGTCAGGGTTGGAAGGGCCCTCAGAGATCATCTAGTTCCAATCCCCGCTGCCATGGGCAGGGACAACTCCCACTAGAGCAGGTTGCTCAGAGCCCCATCCAGCCTGGCCTTAAAGGCTTCCAGGGATGGGGCTTCTACCATCTCTACAAGGTATAAGGTAAAAGTATAAATGCAAAAAATATAATGCAAAAAGCACAATGTATTTCATATTATAAAGATGTGTGAAGAAAGAGAAGTAGCAAGAAAGGCTGTGTAAAGTACTGAGCCTCCCTCTGAGATAAATACATATTTGCTTCATAAGCCACCCTCAAGACAGTGAGTATAAAGGTGGAGAGAATGTGACAGATTCTCCTGGTGACAGGGAAAAAGGCTCTCATCTCACAGAATCACAGAATCACCGAATGTTAGGGATTGGAAGGGACCTCGAAAGATCATCTAGTCCAATCCCCTCCATTGCCGGAGCAGGATCACCTAGATCAAGTCACACAGGAACTTGTCCAGGTGGGTTCGAAACGTCTCCAGAGAAGGAGATTCCACACCCCTCCTGGGCAGCCTGTGCCAGTGCTTCTTTGGTGTAAACTGAGTTGAGATTGAAGCAGTTACATTTCCAGCATGTATTTAATTGTTAATCAGTGAGCTCTACATTCAGGATCAATATCAGCCCCAGAACAAATATCAGCTGTGCCTAATGACCACCAACACAGTCTGTTGTGTACTAGGACAGGTAGAAGAGCATATGTTGCTCTGTTTATGTTCTGAAATACAGCAGCTGTTTATGAACAGGGAAAACCTCAGGATTCCCTGAAGTAAAATTTTGCTCCGCAGGTTTTTTTTACTTCTTTCCACACACTGTTGTCTGCTGGGTTCTCCTGACTGCTCATGTTTTCTTCTCAGGAAAAAAAAAAAAGGGAAGCAGAAGATGAAAGCTGCTCCAGCATGTAGAAGCAAGAGACAGCGGTGACAGAGTATGGAGATGGAGCATGGTTCCCTCAAAATATGTGTCCAGGGGCTATTGACATTTTCAGAGTTATCTGGATGCTACTGCAGAATGCTATGAATCTGTTCTAGGGTAGATAAACTCAGAAGGCATTATGTTGTATCTGATAGCCCATAACGATTTCTTTCCCAAATATCACTGGATTCCTTATGATTAGGTGATAACACCAAGCCCAGTTCAGTGCAAGCTGTGGAGTTTGGAGACTCATGAAATCAATTATTACACTTGCTGAGTTTGGGAAGAAGCCTCTGAGTAAAGCTAAAGTGAAGAGAATGAGTTTACTCCAGTTTACAGAACCACAGAATTTCCTAGACTGAAAAAGACCTTTAAGGTCATTGAGTCCAATCATTAACCCAACACTGACAAGTCCTTGACTAAACCATATCCCTCAACACTATGTTTATGCAACTACTCAACCTCCCCACATATAGAGACTCCACCACCTCCCTGGATGAGCCGTTCCAGTGTCCGATAACCTGTTCAGTAAAGAAATTCTTCCTCATTTCTAATCTAAGCTTCCCTTGATGCTACTTAAGGCCATTGAGACAGCACAAGAAAGCAAGTCAAACTGATGTAAGACCTAAGGTGTAGCAAGTGCCTTATGGCATCAAAACCATAGTAATATAACTTCATTCGGGATTCAAGTTACTCTGAGTAGGAGGGAGAAATGAGTAAAATACATGCATTACTACTGGAAGGATTGTAGATTCATCGTCCTTTTCACTAAGAGTTACCCTTTGCTGGTGTTCCCAACATCTTGGCTTAAGAGGGAGATTCTCCTGGTTACAACACACTTTCCTTATCCAGATTTAACATCCGTATTTCACACCAGGAAATTTATTTTAAGTGGACTGAATCCTCAATAATGTAAACAGTCGGAGTTACTGAAAAGCGAGTCTACCCCAACTTCGGCAGCTAAAGATCTAAGCTAAACACTTGTAATACCTTTAAAGATGCTTCAAAGAAAAATGTGCCTCCAGAAATGACTCATTTTATCTTAAAATAGTTGTCCAAGACAGATCAAGTGAACCATCTCTGGAGGTACTCATTTTTTTCTCTAATAACTGTAAAAGAATCCTGCTGTGACTGGCCCAAGCTTAGCCATCTAACTTTGACACCTCCAAGGTAGATGAGATGCCATCTGCCCTCACTGACTTTGTGGCCTCTAATGATGTCAATGAACGTCAAAGAGGCAACGCTGGAGAATTCAGATTGCCAAGGAAAACGGAGTGTCAGGTTTGGATCCGTCGCATCGGTTATCAGAATTGTGAACAACACCACAGCCTTTGTTTTGTTGCAGATATTTCTGTTTTGGTGTTTCTGTGAAATGTCACTCATTTTCACATTTCTTTTTTCTTCCACAAATCTTCATGCATCTCACAGACAGATTTACAGCGCTGTGAAAAGAGAGGTAATCACTGCCTGGGCTTCAGCGTGGTTTGTGTCATAGTCCCAGATAACATACACACCTCATCCACAAGAGACTATTTATTCTCAGTTTCTTGCTGGAAGAAAAGCAGCTCTTACACTTCTTTAGCTCTGGGGATTTAGCTCTGGTATTGCAAGCTTTAAACAGGCCAGATATTCATAGACTCATAGAATGCCTTGGGTTGGAAGGGACCTCTAAAGGTCATTCAGTCCAATCCCCCTGCAGGGAGCAGGGACATCCCCAACAAGAGTAGGTTGCTCAGAGCCTCGTCAAGCTTGACCTTGAATGTCTCCACCTTGGGTCACTGTCAAAAGCAGCATTTCTTAGCTTCCTATTCCCATACCACACACAGGGTTGACTTGCCACCAGGGTTGATATTTTTTGCAGCAGAAAAATGGTTAAAACAGTGGGGCTGATCCCATCCCACAAGCTATAGACCAGGGAAGTATAGAAATCCAGAGACAACTATGTGGAAAAGCAAGTATGTTTAAACAGGTTTTTTGCTTGTCTCAGTTACAATCGATTCTGTCTGTATGAGGCATTCATGTTCCCAGAGTCTCCTCTGTTGAAGACAACAAATGAGGTTTATTGTAAATGGAAAGGAAGCTGTAACTTTTTCAGGAAAATATCTAAATTGATGATGCATATTAGAAGAAAAACATTGTAGGGCTTTGGCACAAATCCACAGGTTATTGTTGGTTTGAAATGACGTAAAAACAAACACCATCACTGGAGTGACCAAGTCACTTTCAGTAAGAATCCCATGTCAAATTACAGATACTAGTGGAAAAACTGCTGCTGCCATGAAACATTGATTTAGCAGTAAATTTATATTTTAGTCCTAAGATGAGCAGGGTTTTTCCGAGCAACCATTTGCAGATTCACATACCAGGTTTCAGTCAGCCTTTAACCAAGCCATGGACCCACTGGAAAGAAATCCCTGTGGGACTGAAGAGACAGTGTGGGCTCTTGTAGACGTAGTGCTGAGGGATATGGTTTAGTCGAGGTCTTGTCAGTGTTGAGTTATTGATTGGATTAGATGATCTTAAAGGTCTTTTCCAATTTAGGAAATTCTGTGATTCTCTGAAGAGGACATATCCATATTTTAGAATTTTCAAATCTGACAAATATCTGAAGGGTGGGTGTCAAGCAGAAGGGGCCAGTCTCTTGTCAGCTGTGCCTTGTGAAAGCACGAGCGACAGCGGGCACAAACTGGAACCCAGGATGTTCCACCTCAACACGAGGAGAAACTTCTTTGCTGTGAGGGTGACAGAGCCTGGAAAGGCTGCCCAGAGAGGTGGTGGAGTCTCTTTCTCTGGAGACATTCAAAACCCACCTGGACACGTTCCTGTGCAACCTGCTTTAGGTGATCCTGCTTTGGCAGGGGTGTTGGACTTGATGATCTCCAGAGTTCCCTTCCAACCCCTACCGTTCTATGATTCTATGACTGTTGTATAATGACATTCTGTAGCTTGGAGATGGCACAGTATTAAGCAGACTCTTGATTTGTTTAAATTAGACCTGCAAGAGTAAATTAGAGCTGCTCTTATAGGTATCAAAAGCTGGTTTAGATCTGAAACAGTTTGCATATGCATTAGGAAAGAATGCTCTGACAGTTGTCTCAATAAGGGTACATGTATTTTATAATCAATACTGAAATACGACTTAAAATATCCACAAAAGCCTTTGGATCAAAGGTAGCTCTGTGAGAGACAACCTGGAAGCAAATTTTGACATTTCCATCTCTTGATTGTTAGGAAGTTAATGTTAAATGGTAACATTTACAGTTTTCACAACTGTAATTGCATTAATGATGGGTTTGTGTGTGTAACTTGAGGCTTAGTGTGATATTTTCAATAAGTTTGTTTAACATTCGCTAAATTACAGGTTTTAGTTGGCAAGTCTATCAAGAAAATAAAAACGAGGTAAGTTATTTCCCTAAACTACAGTCTGCAATCTGATTAAAATTTGAGTGCTTTGATTCCCATTAGTGTTTAGTAAATACTTTGAGACTTTTTCTTCCCCTTTTGCTTGCTTATTTATAGAAATACTTCAGAGTTAGACAATGAAGAAAAGCCCAGATACTGAATTCAACACCAGCCTCAGAAAAGATTTCGGAGTTTTAGTGTAATCTATTGAAAATATTGTTCTAACAAAACAAGATAAAATGAAAAAAATAACTGTTTTCACTTTTTTTGGGTGGTTGCAGAACAGATAATCTTATAAATTTAGGTTCATCTGAGCATAGCAGTTCTTGTTCCCATCAACATATGTAATATGGCAATGTGAATTTGGTTCTCCACCTGCTGCTGATCTGCTCAGATAAGTTGGGAAAGCTTCAGGGCTGAAGATCTACATGTTCTAGGTCCTTTATGGTGACAGAGACTGTCCTGGTGATCCCATGATCTCTTTAGATACGTCACTACTATTTAACTAGAGATCCTTACTCTGCTACAGTCTCCTCCCAGGAGCAAGCAGGGCACTGTAGCCACATCTATATTGTGTCTGTTAGGCACAGCTCAGCGTGGATTTGAGTCAACAGTGCCTGTAGGAGCGTGAGCTTAGTTCAAGTTCAACTCTGTGCACAAGCTTGTGTAGCATGTGAGTTGCTCATGTCTCAATAACTTGAGTCATTGTCTAGGTACTAAGGAGGATCAGGGCAACTAGGCTCAACACTACGAAAAAAAGATAAGATTACATACATTTACAGACCTTGCTTCTACTAACATATCCAGTGAGCACGATGTGTGTCAAGACTTCCACTTCTGTGAGAAGGAGGAGAGAGAAAACACAGTAAATAACTCTTCTACCCCTTGTTCCTCAATCTTAACTGTTGAGGAAGACACTTGGTCAAAAGGCCTTTAATTCTTAGGAACCCTCTCTTGGAAGGATTTTTTGAACTGATGAGTTTGCTCTCAGTGTTAATTGTACCAGAAACCAACAATAACACTGACGGGGAAGGAGACTTTGTCACAGCTCTTTGCTCCTGTCCATGATAGATTTCTCAGCCATGTATTTCAGGTTATTCCTTAGATCATACTCAGGATGCTACAACTGTGTATTATTCAGATATTTGTACGTCCAAGCTGCCCTCCTTCACTTCACCTTGATGTTTCTTGCACTCACTGTGCTTTCTCTCCATTTCAACTTACTAACGCATTCCCCAATCCAACACCAGCCAGCCAGTTTGCTTCCCACAGCAGAATTTCCTTGGATGAGTGCCCCAGCTGAAATTGGGTGTTTGCAATGACTTTGTTCTATGCTGAATTACTTCTTGCTCTACTAATTACCCTTCTGCTTCCCCTCCCTTCGCCGCCCTGGCTATACTACAAACTCCATCTGAGGCAATTACCACGCTTTGAATTTCCCTTTCATTTCTGTAGTTGACCTGTTTGCAGTGTTTCTGCACAGGGAAGTACGCATCTACTCTTTGCTCCTCATTAGATGCAAGCTTCATTGTGAATAAAGTTTAATAGCCTATGCCCACATCCTGATAATATCCCAGGCACAAGCACAGTAAAAGGAATACGTGTATATTTTAGCAATACCTGATCTTTCTGTTCCACAACACCTGGAATAAATGTCTTTACAGCCAGTGAACAGCCAGCCTCTTCCTCTGTGAAAGGTGACACGCGACTATACGCAGCTAGGATGTTGTTGAAGACTGAGGCTTGTATTTGAAAGCTCCAGCCATCAGGCTAAGTTTATCAGCGTTACAGCCAAGCTCTGGATCTACACTTCTTTCCTCCATGACAATATTTCTCTGCCTCACTGTGGCCACCCCTAACTATCAGGCTTGAGCCCCTCAGTACAAGAAGG
>WEIS01060899.1:628-65817 GCA_013389965.1 Todus mexicanus | reverse complement strand
CTGGAGTATCCCTTTGGTCAGTTATGGTCAGCTGCCCTGGCCACAATCCCCCCCAGCTTCTTGTGCTCCCGCACACCAGTAAAACTTGGGAAGTTGGAAAGTCCTTGATCCCTCAGCAGCAACTAAACCCATCAGCATATTATCAGCATTCGTCTCACGCTGAATTCGAAACACAGCACTATTCTAACTACGAGGAGGAAAAGAAAATTAGCTCTATCCCAGCTGAAACCAGGTCATTAACCTAAGAGCCTTAGAGGCAGCCAGAAGTGGTCAAGGTGGCCGCATTTCATTTTTCACACATGCAAGTTTCTGTGCGTAAGGATATCCTGTGGCACACCTACTCAAGCACACTTTTGAAGTGTGCTGGAAGGCACAGAAGAGCCAAAATTAATGAGACCAATTTAACTCTTCCTCACATCTTTTGTCCCCTAAATAACATTTCCAAAATATCCCCTTTTAGCACCTCCACCAAGCAAAGCTTGTCTGGAGAGACTCAGGAGCAGCTCAGCCTACCAAGCACGTGGTGTTTGGTACAGAAATGAGTGCAGCTCCTAGAGGAAGAGCAGCCCTAATCTCCTCCACCTTTCCTAGGAGGAAAGGATAACACCCCTATCCAGCCTCCTATCCCACGAGTGATTGCGCCATGTGCTTGCACATTATCACTGAATCCCTCTTGCCAGAGGAAGATGGGAAGAGATCAGATGAGAGAGACTTTAGAAATGAGGAGGTTTCCCAGCCACCTGCATTTGTCTTCTGCTCCTAGTGTTATTTCTGGCTTTATGCAAGTGCTACTTCCAGTTAGATGAGATTGTTTCCCTTCCCCCATTCCTTCCTTGGTTTGGCCAGGAGACTGAAAATCCATTATTAACACAGCTTTCCTCATTAATCAAGGTAACCTTTTTTTGCTTTCCAAAGTTTCTCATGTTCTTATCTTTGCATAATTGAGCATTTACACTTCAGAAGAGCATCACCTGAGGGAGTGGGGGCAGATTTGGAAAGGGTTGGGATTTTTTTTTTTTCCCCCTTAAATTTCAAGTTTGAAAAACAAGAAGGAAAAAAAAAAACAAACCAACAACCAACTTTGAAAGGGGATGAAGTTAAATTACCAAAGCCTTAGGGCAGAGTAACTTAAAGACGGATAATGTGTAAGAGTTTCTCTCATTCACCACAGAAACTAACATTTCACATGACAGGAAATCAACAAGCAATAGAGTTATAACATTTTGGCCTTATACAGGAGCTTCTTATCAAAAGATACCCAACAGCCACTCACATCTTCGTTTTGCAGTTATCCCTCTAATGTAGAGACAACAGTGGATTTTACAAACACTTGGGTTTCCATAGACAAAAAAGAGATTTTTCTTTTGCTGTAGAAAGAAGAGGAATCAGAGTAGGACAGCTAAGAAAGCAGGGAACAAACACCAGCAACAGTTGTCCTATGGTCCTGTTTTAGCACTATCCTGAAAAAAGCCATACAAGTAAAAATAGTACTTCCAAACAACACCCACATCTGCATCACTGTGAGTGGGTTTATAATTTGTTACGGGATATTTGTTGTTTTAGGCTTGATTTTCATGGAGGAAAATAATGTTTTTCCTGTTATTACTAGTGGTGGAAACATAATTCATGGTAAATATTGAGAGAATCCAGAAAACAATTCACCTGTAAAGAGCTGGCTGCTATGACCAAGAAAATATCTCAAGCATTGAAAAGAATCAGATGTGTTTTTTAAGACAAGTAACCCTCTCCTTTTCTTTTTCACCCCTCCATGTGCTGCAGAATATTAGAAAAACATTATAGCATCAATTTCAGCTCACCAGTTAATATCAAATACCCTAGAATAAAGGTCATGTTGATGAAACCTTGTCTCCAGTTCTGCTGGAAAGATTTGGAAGAGTTCAAAGTAGAGGTTTCACTCTGCAAAAGCTCAGAGATGTTCCATAGCCCAAATTCAGGCTCCCAGGCAGTAGGTCAAGCATTTCACATGTTAAACAGACACACAATGACTAAATCCTACTTTGTCTTTCCCTGGTGTTTTGCTGTTTGTCTGTCTGATGTCAATGGACACTCAGCCTCAGATCTAGACGTGCAACGGGAGAAGTTTCTGGCGGGAGATATTGCAAGGTTGGTCAGTCCTGGAGTCATGGTTAAGAACTTCTGTTCATAGAATCATAGAATAATTAAGGCTGGAAAAGACCTCTTGGATCATCAAGTCCAGCCTATGACCTACCACCACCACTCAGCTAAACCCTGCCACTAAGTGTGGCATCCAGTCTGGCCTTAAACACCTCCAGAGACGGTGACTCCACCACCTCCCTGGGCAGCCCATTCCAGGGTTTTATCCCCCTTTCTGTGAGGTAGTGCTTCCGAATATTCAACCTAAACCCCCCCTGGTGCAGCTTCAGGCTGTGCCCTCTCGTCCTGCCACAAATTGCCTTATAACAAAGCTCAAACAACTCTCTGAGCTTCCACAGGCTCCTGAAACTCTAGATCAAACCCAACACCAGTCTTTCTTAATGCACAAATCAGTGCGTCCCAGTTCCCCAAGTCAAAAGGGCTGGGATGTTGCTTCCATAAACTGGAGATAAGCCAATTCTTGATCCCAGTCAGACATTCGTGGACTCAAATACAAACAAACAACAAGAAACTTCCCAACCCTGAACTGTGTATTGACTCCATCAGCAATGACTCCAACTGAAGCCCTGAAACTCTGACCCCTTCTTAAATGAAGCCATGGATGGAAATAATTTCTTTTTTTTTTAATCACACGAATTTATTCCTTGCTGCATTTTGCAGCTTCTACAGGGCTACTGCTGGGACTTTGTTTCCTAGCACACCTTGTTTCAGAAAGGGCAGGAAATAGGAAAAAAAAATAATAAAATAGATTTTTGGAAGCCACAATACAAAGCCTGGACTGGTTTGCATTTGTTTGGAAGATAGTTTAAAAAAATAAACAACAAAAATACTCCAGAACACCCCAAGAGCTGCTATTGCCACTATTTCCTCTAATGTATAGAGGAACGCATTCAAATTGGTTTTCATTCTACATCTTGCAACACTTGGGCTATGCTTTTATCCACAAATAAAATTTACTGAGCATTGGAAGATTAGGAAAAAGCAAGACGAGCTTAACACTCAATGGACTTTATAGAAAATTTTAAACAAGCAAAGCTTAACTCAGCTCGAAAACTAATAAATACTTTAGTTGCTTTGTGTTATGGGTAGCATTCGGTGGCTTGCATGACTAATTAAACAATCTCGAGTTTGCTTTGAAGGCTAAGCCATCCTAAATGGCTTTAAATTACATTCTATCAAGCTAAGCTTAGAATTAAAATCCTCATTTGTAATAATGAATTTTACTGGGTAGAAACACTACTAGAGAGGCTGTATTGCAAAGTTAAGTAGCTGGATGGTTTCTGGCCCTCACAGCAAACTTACAGAAACCCTGGGTTCCTCCAGGCTGAGGTCTCTGTTGGTGTTAAGAGGTGAAGCTCCTCAGGGGAGGGCAAGAACAGTGCTTCTGCATAGGATGGCAACTCAAACATGCGAAACAAGCGTGCCAAGGACTTTCTGAGCATGGCAGTTTTGATCCCCAAACCATCTGAAGTCAGCAGAGGCATTCCAAAAATATAAATGCTTTTGGAGGAGAATGGTTTTCCCCCCTTCAAATAATTATCTCTTTTTTTTTTTTCTTTGAATCACTTTGCTTGGAAGAAACCTTCAAGATAGTCAAGTTTAACCATTAACCCAGCACCACCAGGTCACCACTAAACCGTGTCCCTCAGCACCACATCTAGATGGCTTTGAAACCCCTCCAGAGATCACAGACCTCACCACTGCTCTGGGCAGCCTGGGGAACCCTTTTGGGGAAGAAACTGTTCCTCGTGTCCAATCTAAACCTCCCCTAGTGCAAGTGGAGGACATTTCCTCTTGTTCTATCACCTGTTGCTTGTGAGAAGAGACCAACCCATACCTTGCTCCAGCCTTCTTTCAGGGAGTTGTTGAGAGTGAGGTGACCTCACCTGAGCCTCCTTTTCTCCAGGCTAAACAACCCCAGTTCCCTCAGCTGCTCCTCGTAAGACTTTGTTCTCTAGAACCTTCACCAGCTTTTTCACTCCTCTGGTAGGACTGGAACCGAGTGTGCCATAAGAGAGGCACAACAGACCATGTGTCCTTTTGACTGCTGCCTGTAGCACATGTGGTTTGCTCAGGCAGCTTGAGTTACTGCCCATTAAACAATAGTTTCTCCTCCTCTTTCATTAAAACCATCCTCAAAAATCTGCCTGGCATCTCACTGCGGTTAAACAGGGTTTTCTGTGCCTGTGTACATAGAGAAGAATCTTTTTTTTCCCCACTGACCTGGTGGTTGAGAAATCCCATACATTTTCACTGTTTGTCTTTACTTTCAGCTCTTCCACAAACCAGAATGTGAAGTGACCCGTGCTTCCACTGGCACGACTCTGCCTTGTTTTCTTTCGCCCTTCATGGACTCATTCATGTGGAGGAGGCTTTTTGATCCCCTGTTCAGACATTCATCCTTGCCTCACAAAACCGCAAGCACTGGTAGGTCCTTATGTAAACTACAGTTGGGTCCTTGCACTTGGTGCACAACAAGCGGGAACCTTAAGCCACCAACAACTGACGACTACTTCAAGCTGCCCCTTTGCAAAATAAGCCACTGGCAGAGAGAAAAGGACAAAGAAGATGCATCGATGTACAGCAAGCAAAGGCAAGAAACCGTCTGGGATGGCCTGTCCTCCCAGTTTGCTTCATGTGCTGTTGCACAGCCTGCTGACCAGGGTCTGAGGCCATCGGTTACCTCCAGTACACACACACCAACCCTGCTCTAACCCACCCCACTGCTGTGGAAGCTGCTGTAGGATTGGGAAGGGGCCTGATCAGCTAAACTCTGATGAAAAGTGGGGTATGAAGGATTGGGGTTTTTAAAGCTGCTCTTTAGTAGTGTGGTAATTATCTAAAAGTGGAAGCTGGGTTCAGTGCCTTTCAAGACTTCAGGAAATTAAATCCCACAGCTCCTACCTCCGTGGCAGAATCCCTGTTACCCCCGCAGGGGCAAGAAACAAGCCCCAAGGGAGGAGAAATCCTCAAGGGCACAACCTGTATTGCTGAGCCACAGAAACACCTTGAAAAGCAGTTCCAGAGTTTTCCACTTCACAATAAAAAATTCAGTTAGGGGAGAATAAAAATTACCAGAAATAAAAATAATTGACAGTGAATACGTGAAGCAAGCAACTTATTTTAGCAACTGCAACCACTAAATGCATTTTTAACTCTGAGAGGAATCCAGCCTTTCCACATCTCAGCTTTGGGGAAGGCAGGAGATTCTTTACACACGCATTTTCTATTCCCCCTGTGCATCCCTACAGGAGGAAAGATGAAGCCTTCACACACCATCTGAGCAGAGACACCCAATACAAGAAATTCAAGCTACTCACCACACGGCTTCGAAGCTCCAGCAAGCCCATCTCTGAAGAGCTTCCTTATGCTCCACCACAGTATCTTCTAACACACCACTGGGGGACAGAAAGGAGCCCCTGAAACTTGAAGGGCTCTGAACAGTTCATGGCCTCTTGTCCTCTTCAGTAACTGCAAGAGTCTCTCCAGGCAGACAATAACATGGACCAAATTTGCCAATGCATTCAGGATATGAATGCACCTAAAGCCACCACAGAGCTCTGCTGAGGAGTTCAGCTTGGTTCTGCTGCAAGCTACCAAAGCAAAGGTAGCCCAAGCAAGCAAGAGCACCAGCAAGGACTAGCGAACAAACAGGCCAAAATGCAGAGGAAGGGAAATAAAAGGGGGGGGGGAGGTGGGAGGGGGGGTAGAACAGGGGGCGGGAAAGGCACTAACTAGTCACAGGTTCTTCCTTAATCACAGCTCGAAATGAGAGGGAGCTGTGCTTATCACCTGGGCAGCCTCCACATGCTCACCTGGGGATGATCTGGGCTCAAAGCCGCTGACCCCCCCCATCCATTCTTTACTGTCAAATTCACATTTAACCCCCTTGACACAAGAGCAGAGCTAAAACTTTTGCAGCCCCGGAGCAGCACCTTGGCCTCTTCAATATTCTGATGTATCTTCTTTAATATCTGTGGATGACATCTTTGAGAACCTATAAAACCAATATGAGGTCTAAGAGAAGGAAGTGCGTTTACCTTCCACTATCCAGCAAAGCAAAGGAAAGGAAAAGAAAATAAATGCTGTTATTAGATATGGATTTACTTAAGGAAAATATTGATAGAATCTGAACAAACCCCTGCAGTTTTCTACTGCAGATGGTGCAATAATGAAAAATATTATTGGATATAAAGGAAAGTTATGGCACTATAATGTAACACAGACAAGTGAGAAGACGTATCAGTCATTATCCAGAATACAGGGGACTCCTGTGGTTTCATTTTTCATTACTAATTTAATGTACTTACAATGCTACATGATAAAAAGTGAAAAAGAACAATAAGAAGCAAGCATCAGGAGAACAAAACAGGATCTGCAGAATTCAGAGATTTCAATAAGTTACTTGAGAAAATGTCCGAGGCCCCTTGAGAGCTGAATAACATCCATTAACATCCAATAAAAGATCTAATAACAGGAACATAAAAGGAACGGGAAAAAGAACATTTTAATAAACACAAATTATGAAGCACATTTCTTTACATACCGCACTTCTGCTGTAGGAAATTATTTCACGGAGAGTAATAATCAGTTTTGCTAAGAAAGGATGTTCAGTGTCAGCTCAGCAATCACACTCCCGTGATTCAATGTAAGGCAGTTTATTCTATGATTTCTCATGAACCTTTAACCCTTAGGATCTTGCAATGTGATTTCTTGTAGCCACGTAGATGACAAACAACCCTGTGCCAATAAACTGACCTACACTGGGGTAAAACCTTGCATTATTTGCTGGGAAAATGCTCACAAATGTTCTCTGTGTGGCTTCTGGGGCAGAGCCATAATGCAGCAAATACTCACCAATGCCACCTCGAGCTTAGTGGTTGAGCTCAGGTCAAGCAGTTTTCCAAGGCTGGAAAAACCTCTCCTAAGAGCCCATTTAGCCACAAGTCAGCTTGTAGCAGTATTTTTCTAAAAAAACCAGCATCAGGAGTGTATTGGGGGGAACCTCGACCAATCCCACAGTGAAATCCAGCCATATATTGCCATCAAGTGTGTAGGAGTTTTGATATTCTAAGTTCTTTACTATGAGGGTGGTGGACACTGGCACAGGTTGCCCAGGGAGGTGGTGGAGGCCCCATCCCTGGAGACATTCGTGGTCAAGTTTGAAGAGGCTCTGAGCAACCTGCTCTAGTTGCAGATGTCCCTGCTCATTCTAGAGGGGTTGCACTAGTTGAGCTTTAGAGGTCCCTTCCAACCCAAACCAGTCTATGATTCTATTACTTTCTTTGCCCCAAATGAGATTCANTGGAAAAACCTCTCCTAAGAGCCCATTTAGCCACAAGTCAGCTTGTAGCAGTATTTTTCTAAAAAAACCAGCATCAGGAGTGTATTGGGGGAACCTCGACCAATCCCACAGTGAAATCCAGCCATATATTGCCATCAAGTGTGTAGGAGTTTTGATATTCTAAGTTCTTTACTATGAGGGTGGTGGACACTGGCACAGGTTGCCCAGGGAGGTGGTGGAGGCCCCATCCCTGGAGACATTCGTGGTCAAGTTTGAAGAGGCTCTGAGCAACCTGCTCTAGTTGCAGATGTCCCTGCTCATTCTAGAGGGGTTGCACTAGTTGAGCTTTAGAGGTCCCTTCCAACCCAAACCAGTCTATAATTCTATTACCTTCTTTGCCCCAAATGAGAGTCGCTGGGTGTCATAAGTTTCTGAAAAGTCTACATTAATATTTGCAATCTATTTTTACAAATGCTTTGCCCTGTATCCCATAGAAAATCATATATTAGTAAATTTAAGCATCTTCACAGAGGTCTTTTAGTGGTAATTGAGTACCAAATGTCCCAACTACCATCTTCAACATCTCAGCAATAAATATCCACGTTTGAACATTGCCTCACGAAATTCAAAGTGCAGAAAGCCACAGGAGAAACCACTGCATGACCAGGAAGAAACTCTGCCCCCTTGTACGTGTAGAAATCAACTCGGGGGAGATAGAAGCTCCTGTGTTAATCCAAATGAAGAAAAATTCGGCCACAAAATTATCCTCACCAGTAATATATCCTTCACAAAAACCCTTTCCCACAGCTGTTTTGACATTTGTAAAATGTAATTAAGGGCTGCCTACCTGTGGGAGATGCAGAATCTGATCAAAAGTTATACAAAGGAATGGAGGGAGGCAGGTTTGGGGGGTGCTAAGGGGGTTATGATCCAGTAATATGGAAAATAAACAGTAAAAATACTTTCAGACATATAGCATTTTGTAATGGAACCAACTTCTCTTCATACTCAGCAAAGACTTTTTTCTTTAAAAATAAAGAAAGGACGTGTGGGAAGGATTCCCCAAATTACCTGTAGAAAAGACAAAAGCTGTTGTTTTCCTGGATACCTTTGGATGTTTTGTTTGCCACCAATTTCTAACGTGGCTTTTCACAGCATTTTGGGACACCTGAAGCTTGATTCATGCTGGTAGATGCAAACCATCTGTCTCCTTTTCAAAGAGGCTTTCACTCACAAACTCTCCCCCTCCCTCCCTTTCTCACGCACCGAGGTGAATTTCCACCACCTGAGTTTTCCTTCTTTTTTTTTTTTTCAGCTTTATGAGCTGTCTCATCTGTGACTGAAGGCCATCAAGTATCCATCACTTAAGCCTATTTCCATGGCAAAGAAATATTGGAGGTAGAAACTTCTCGAGAAACGCTCTCTGGTCCCCTTAGCTTGATTGCAGCAGTGGCAAACAGGACAAATTCTATCCAGAGTCCACAGGAGTTATGTTTGCTCTGCATCCCTGAAAAATCATAGGTTGGTTATCTGGGGTTGAAATCCACAACCGGAGGAAGCAACGGATGCTTTTGAAAAAAATCCAGTTTCATGTGCATGACAGACTGAAAATTTTCACCCCATTCCCTCCTTAAAAGAAATATTTCTCTAGAGGGTTTTACAGAATGCTGTCAGATGTTTGGTACCCAAGGAAGTCGGAAAAAAGAGCTGTATAGAAATAAATCCACCCATTATAATGGAACATGGGGTCATTTCTTTCTCTTGGAAAAAGCATGTTGAAAAGATAACATTAAATGAATCCCAACGGGCAGTACATATGTTCGGTAAAATCTATTTTAAAGATGGATTTAATTGACAAGCCGATCGCTATTTAAAAAAAGAATGAAAAGCACATGAAGCCAGATATCTCTGTTAAACTATTAAGTGTGAATTCCTAGCTGGACGTAGTGCCTGCGTGTGCACAGTTCATTAACCGCACAGCTATTTGGTGCAAGGCATTTACAAGCTCTTCCGTGGAAACTTGAGGAGAAGGAACTTATGAAATCTCGGGGATTTACAGAGCAATGAGCAGAGCTTTTAACTGCTCAGCCTCAGCCTAAACTCATTAAAGTCTGTTTGTAAGTGCACATCCCCACCACCTTTGGAGAGAGACGCTGTTGAGGTTCCTCTGGCAACGTCTGTGGGGCTTTCTGAGTCAGTTGCGGGTCAAGGACTAAGTAGTTAAGTGGCAGCAGGTAGTGAATTGAGGTTCCTCTTTGTCAACCTAAACAAATTAAAAAAAGGTGCAAAAACAATATCAATGAAAAGCGAAGGCTACAAAAAATCACATCCTTGTAGATCAGGAACATGTAAGCAATTAGCAAGCCCTGCAACATTAATAGTACCACGGTGTGTGTTTGCAGGGTACGGTATTTTTTTATTTGTTTTTGAAGTAAAATGCTACACTTTGCTCACTGCACTGACTTCACCTCCCATGCAGTTGTGCCAAAGAAGCTATTTTCTGTGAATCCTTGCTGCTGGCAGTGGATTTTGTGGGCTCGGAGAACGTCCCGGCTCCTCCTTAGCAGGACAAGAGGGGAGGGGAGCAATGGCTAGACATGGACTGTCACTATCACTCCTGGAGCAAACTTCAGAGCAAACACCAACCTCTGCATGAAAAATGATGCAGAAGAAGCAGACTGGAGAAGGGGCTCACCCATTCCCTTGCCCTCCTTTTCCTGAAAGGAAAAGGGCCAGGTGCTAAAAATGTGAAACCACATCTGAACTGTATCGAATGCATAAGCATTTCATTTTTAAGGCATGCAGCTGATCCCTCCTTCTGAACACATTCCCATTGGTATGGCTGGAAAATGCTAAAAGCAGGTGTCCATCCCCTGACTTTGAAGCAGGCAGGGTTGATGTGTTCTCCATGAGCTGCAAACACATCCATGTACCCACCAAACACAAGCGCTGGACAGGTATAACACCAGAAAACCCGCGCTTAGTCCTCCTCAGATTAAATATTCAGCGTCCTTCTCGCTCAACTCTTGACAACATGTTTCCTTGTTTACTACATCCATTGTTTCCTTTCGCAGACGCATGACATTTGTCTAAACGGTTTCACAAATACTACATTCATTCGCAGCTGAAACAGCTTCCATGAAAATTGCAGCAAGACCACACATTTACACACAGAAACCAGATCTGGGCTCGCTGTGGATTGTCGGCATAGTTACTACAATGCTCATTTTCTTCTTAGAATAAAAGGCGCAGATTTTTTTCCTCCGTTATTTGCCAGTGCTATTAACTGGCCGCATTCTTCCTTTTGGTTGTATAAGCTGTGTCCTTCTCTGATCCTCTCCAAAGTAAATGAGGCGTTTGAGACTCCAAGATGCCATGCCGTCGCCACCACAACCTTCCCTTTGCAGTACTTGTGCTGTACATGAAGATACCTTTGGGTCTCCAAGAAGAGATCCTTTTTGGATGGGTGTTACTCCTGGTGACTCATAGCGCTGCTACTTACCCTGACTAAGCTCCAGCTTTGCCTCCTTAAGCATTTGGTGGAGGTCTTCAGTGTCCAAGATGACCATGTAGACATCAAGGACGGAGTTGGTCATCCAGGGCAACACCAGAGGAGCTGAGGCAGGTGATACCACAGCTCTCCTTCCCTCCTCTCCTTTGGTTTAGCAGCTTGGGAGAGGAGAAGGGCTCTGTGCTCTCCCAGGAACCCTAGAGTTGGGAGCTGATGCCTGGAGAATGCTGGTGCTGGGGGAGATGGGGAGCATATAATTGGGACAGCCCTTTGAGCCCCATCAGGCCGGTGAGTTGGGAGGTTTTGCAGGGGGACATACAAGCCGATTTTAATGGACTTTGTGGAGTCTGAGAGCTGGTTTGGCTGCCTGTGTAAACACAGCCGCTAATACCACTGATGGAAAACTTGTGTTGCGAGACAAGAATCAAACCCTTTATATTCCCCCCGTACCTTGTTCAGAGCTTTATCAGGCAGATGAATCAGATATCGGTCTCCTAATGTCACAAGCGGAAGGTTCCGTCCAATCTCCCGCTGTTCCCCATCACGGGCAGAGCAAGAAAGGAGAGTATCAGCTCCTGGCCACCTTGCCTTATACTTTTCTTGGAATAAGTAGCCTGAATGCTATTTATTTCCACTTCAGCCACTGTTTGCCATGAATAGACTTGTAGTTGGAAGGAGAGATCTACCTAGGGGAAGGGTAGGCAGCTTCTTGGATCTGATTTGGGAAGTGCTGATGGGTTTCAATCTGCACCTGTATCACTGACCACATATCGAGGTCACATTGGTCAGGTGCCGAGTGACCCCTTTGCATTTTTGATAGTCCTCAGACTCCTGAAATAAGAGGAATTCAGGAACTCTCCAGGGCAATTTGAGTGGATCCAAGAGAGGGTGCTCTGCCAAGAGATGTCATGATGAATAAAAACAGCTGAAATAAAGAGAAATGTTCAACTCTGGGCCCTTTTCATGAACTAATGCATTTAAGGACATCTTTTTTGCTATGAGAAACTTCTCCTTTGAGCTGTGCCGGGTCATCTTCCAGGTGTCATCTAGGTGTTATCAGTGGGATAACTCTCTCGCCACTCAGAAGCTCAGCACCTCACCTCCCATCAGCATCCCGCCAGGCAAAAGCCCTCACTGAAACTACATCCTGGGAGAGCTTGAACAAGGTCCGCGAGGGCACATTTTTGGGAGAATAATGTCATTTTTATTTCTGAGGCACCAAGTGCAGCAGTAAAATCATTCTCCTTGGAGAGCACTTGTGTGAAGGTTGACTGACACGGCTTGGTGATGTTACTTGAGGCGTGGAAACCTAATCCGAAACCTCATGGGTGTGTTGTGATGACCTGGGTTGATGGCTTAAGGCTTATTTACCATTATGGATGTTAAAAAGGGAAACCAGGGGAGCGCTGTTGGTACAGATCTTTCTTCAAGGACTGGAATAAAAAGAAAGAAATTTAAACGGTGTTGTACAGGTGGGTCTTAAAATGAAAGATTTCCTTTCCTTTAGTTAAATACTCCATTTCCACTCTGAAGATTGATACTATGATTGGTGTAGCTCAAAGCCACTTGTGCCTTTCTCCTCAGATAGACAGATAAAATTCCGATTCATTTCAGCGTAAGGGTTTCTATTTAAGCGCTGTTGCTATAATCAGTCTATTAAAATGGGAGGTGTTAATTTTCCAGTAATCACAACACTTTCTTTCGCTCCCTATCTCCCAGTTGAAAGGACAGCCTCATCCTGCATGGTTAAAATGTAGTAATGCATTTAATGCCAGGCCATGATTTTAGACCTCCAGCTGTTTTACTGGTTGTGTAAGTAAAAATAAGATAATGTTATGCTTGGTAACCATGGTTTTTGTAGGCATTCGCATTTTACAAATCGCTGCACAGTATGCAAACCATTATATATATTTTAAATGTTTAAAATCAAGCCTACCAGGAGTCTACCACTTCCATTATTTAAGGAGGGGGGAAACTGCTAGACTGTGAAGAACGATATTTTCTATCGAGCTACTCAGCAGAGTTATATTATCAGTGCAAATCATGTGAAAAAATGGGCTTGGGCAAGACAAGAAAGGAGTATTCTCTGCTGTAAAAAAGTCTGCTACAGGGAGCTAGATGGAGTCGCTGGTTTGGCAGAATACAGGAGTAAAATCTTATTTGTTCAAATAATAAAAAGAGAGTGAAAAAATAGAATGCAAGGAGAAGGCAACCATGAAGTGGTTGTTTATTCTCTTCCTGTACAAAAAGCCTGCTGCTGCTTCAAACAAAGGAATTGAGTCTGATTTCCCACAATTTTAGCCAGGTGTAACTATTCATCTGAGAAGAGATCTTCCTGATTTACACAGGCAGGAGCAACAGCAAAGCCAGGGTCATGAAGAAGCAGCTTTATTGATTTGCTCCATGCACACCAGCAAAGAAATATTTCAGCTCACCAGAGTGATCATAAGCATGCAGTTAAACCCAAGCAAACCTTAACTGGAATATTTCTTGTAAGAAAACACTGGTAAGTGGAGCTCCTGACAGCTCCATTTTTGAGAGCATCTGCCTTCCGAAGCAGCAAAATGTTTTTGGAAGCAGATTGTGCTGCTCCGATTAGGAGCGCGGGCAAAGATAATGGATAGTATTCAAGCTGCACCTGAAATTGCCTTTAAAGTTCAGGATGAAATTTGTAGCAGGAGTAAGGAAAAAAATGGCCTCTGCTTGTGCTGTAATTTTTCAGAGAGCACACATGGAACACTCTGGACAGTCAGAGCTCTCAATTTTAATTAAAAAATGGGAAGTATTGCACGGTACACTCAGACCTGATTAATCGAGGTGGAGCTGGTTTATGTGTATGTCTGCAAATACAAATGCTTCGGGTATTAATCAGGTTGGCTGTATTTATTTATTTTACATATGTATTCGCATTGACCCCTGTTTGCCAACCTCTGCTATTCAGAAACATCAATCAGGGCAAAATCACAGCACTGGCTTAAAGAAAGAAAGAAAAGAAAAGAAAAAAGAGAGAATGAGAGAGGAAATAAAGAAATAAAATGTTCTTTTTCAAACCATAGTCTGCGTGTTCTTTGTTCTTTTCATCTTTAGGATGCATTTGGGTTAGCTTCAGAGCTCTTTCTTCACCATGGAAAGGAATAGAAACCAACGTATCCTCCTCCAGCCCTTAATAAAAAAAAAACCAACAACAAACTCTGAAGTTTAAGCCAATAACCCATCGCCATGAATGGGAGTGGTAATTAAAACTAACTACAGCACAAATTGCACGTGAGAGTTGTAGCAACACCAGCTTTAACAGGCATCTCCTGATCCATGCCCAGAAGGTCCCCCGAAGGTTATTGTAGCCCAAGCACTCGAAGCATGTGTTCTGCCAACAGTGCTCCATGTTTCCTGTTCGAAGGTAGATTTCAGCAATGGGAAGAGCCCATTTGTTTAGCTTTAAATCAGGAAAATCCCCGAATACTGCTCTTCTTTCAGCCCTATGTCCTGTTCATCTTCCCATTTCCTTGGGAAAAGTAAGACAGGCAGTATCCAGAGAGCACTCCTGAATGGCTCCTGCCTCTGGTGTGGTCTGCAGGCTACTTCCCCCAGCCAAAAAATATCTGGCATAGAAAAGAAGAAATGTTTCAGCAGCCTGAGACCAACATGAGAAGGAATAGGTTTAGCCTGGCACAGCAAAGTGGAAACAACCGGTTTCCATCAGGAATGAGCACAGTGGTCCCAGATCATCGGAGGGTTTGTTATTTGCTTCCCTGAATTAGTGACTTCAACTATCAGATAAACATCTTGAAACATTTTTATCCACAGTGGACAACCTAGAAGTCTCACAACAGGAGAACGACATACACGGCTTGAATTCAAATTCTGACTTGCTCTATGTTTTGGCCACAAAATAATAATTTCCCACATCACCCCCTCTTCATTCTGCCGGCAATGTCTCTAAAATGCTTTAATAATGATTTTCACACACTACATCTGTGCAAGCCTGCTGTGCAAGCGTTCTTTCCTTTTAACAGACATCAGATAACTTTGCTCGACAAATGCACCCACTCAGAGTGGGATTTTATCTATACACTTGACATTCGTGAATTCCCTAGAATACCAGAAAACGGCTACGTACATAAATGGGTTCCGAATATCACCTTGCCCCTCCTCTCACGCTTCTGTGGGCAAATCTGTCTGCAAAATAAAAGTAACGATTTGTCTTTATACAGTGTTTTCAACCAGAAAACAATTCGCTGCTTGTAGAGTCGTAGCCGCGTCGTTATGTCTGTTCAGTGTCTCGCAAACAAAACAAATCCCCCAAAAATGAATGTACTGTCATTAGAATAAGCTCAACCCCTCAGACAAAGAGCATCTGCTACCAAGATGTCCCTACATGGCAGATGAGCACCCGCTTCCAAACTCAAACTACTATTGTAAAATATGTGTGTACACATACAAGCTAATGAAAATGTGGGCTTCTGTGTCTGTTTTAACTTGAGCGGGGCTCGCTGGAGATTACGCAGGTTTCCATCTGATGAACTGATGTGGTCTTGTCATGTTGTACTTGCTGTGTTCCAGTGCAAAGCACTTTCACGTGCCTGAAGAAAGTGAGAAATAAAAATGCATGCGTGGGTTTGGAGACCAGAAGAATAGGTCCAAACTATAAAGGACTGAAATTTGCACCCAATCTTTTACTGGTGGCATGATGCAGCAACGATAGTCTGGTAAGGGCACCCCCAGCAGTGGTCAGTCCATGGCTCTGGTTTCCTACAGACCCCGTGTTTAGATCTATCTGTCCCTTCATATTGTCCAGTCGCTTTGAACCAGTCTGCTGGGTTTAGCCAAGAATAAAATTGTCCTCGTGAGCTTTATGAAAAAAGGTGGACAGGAAGACGCAAAAACTTACTAGTGCCAGCTGAAGGAAAAGCCAGTGAGATCTGTCTTAGCCAGCAGAGGATCCACGCAACAAGGAGCTATTGGAACCCAGGCTTTGTTCTTGATGGTGTTCATGAAACTATTTGTTTAATTGTGTTTTGTATTCATAAAGGATTTCTATGCCAAAGACAAACATCAGAGCAACGCTTCTTTTGCAATATGCTCATCCTTATGAAATCTTCGCTATGGTTGATTGTATTATTCAATGCCTTCAAGTTTTGGATCCTACATGGAATATCTTCTTATCAGCCTGGTGACCTGTAGCTTTCTAACTTTGGCCATTGCTGATTTATCAGCTGTCTGAAGCAGTCAGCTCTGACCTCTGCAAAAAGGGACACTTTATAACTTTTTTTTTTTTAGTTATTGTTATATTTAAAAGAACACAGAGAAAATCCAACACCACCAAGCCCATGTTATGCATAAATACAAGAAATGATTATACCACAAATCGTAACCCCCTAATGGTCTAAGTGGCCTGTGTAGTGCCCCACTCCACTGCTCTCCAGGAGGCAGAAACACTCTAATTCAGAAAGAGAAAAGATGGCATGGTGCTTTTCCCTGCCTATTAGGTCCTGGTATCCCACACTGCCTGAAAGGATTCGTCTGGGTGAGAGGGATGGAACAGAAGATCAACTGGTCTATTTGAGATGATTCCCAGATGATTCTCATTCCATTTAGGGAATGTCTTCACCCAAGTTCCTTAGTAAAATGTGCAAGGTCAGAAATTGCTACATTTTCTTGCTCTGTAACCATTTTGGCGTTGTTTTTCACAAAAGACAGGGAAGAGGTAGAAAACCGTGCTTAATAAATCATAATATGGATCTTGGAATATAAAACATAATGAGTTCCACCCTCTTTTCAGATGTGCCTGCTTTCTTTGAACCACAAGTGGAGTCAGTCTTAACTGCCAGCACTCAACTGGCATGCCCAGCAGAGCATTATATGGTCCCTCAAGCGCAGGATTCCCCTGGGGTAAGGTAATTTTTAGCCAGGGAGAAGCTCAGCAAAAGTATTCAAATAGGACAGACCTGCTTGGTGGAGAACCTCACTCTTTGCCTGGAAGGCTCTTGGAAGACACGGCTAACTGGGTGAGTGAGAATTACCTCATTCCTGATACAGGAAAGATTTGCTAATAAGTGGGAACCGACGTGAGTTATGCGGTGGTAGCAATGAGATCTTTTGGTAGACTTGAGTAGGTCCCTTGCTTGCACACATGCTCTGGACAGTAAGGAACGGAGTACTCACTTCAGCCTCCAGCAACATATAAACCACAGGTCTCCACCTCACCACTCTCGCACCCACACTCTGAAGTAGTAACTGTTCCTTGCTCTGACCTCAGGAACATCCCTAATATGAGGTTTGTGAGGAAAGCAACCAAGACAACAATGCAGCATGGTGGCACCTGGCCAAAGAGCTAAGTGGCCTTGTACGGGGCCTAAAGAGATTTGCCTTCCAGCGTCACGCTTTTGGCATGAGACCAGACCTGGGGACATTGCTGCAGCTGATCAGGGCTGGCCTGTGCTCTACCACCCTCCACCCAGCAAGGCTGCAAGGTGTGGCTGTGGGAACACTGCTCACCCCTCGGCCATTGCCATCTTTCATCTGCAAGGCATGGGAAAATGCTCTCTCAGATGGCTCCTTGGGGAAGCCATTGTCATGCTCTGAAGATGTTTTAATGACATTTTCCCTGCAATAGAATCATAGAATCTTTGCTGTCGGAGAAGACCCCTGGGATCATCAAGTCCAAATGTCAACCCTGCTGTGCAAAGTTCACCCCTAAAACATGTCTCTCAACACCACATCTAAACACCCTTTAAACACATCCAGCAATGGTGACTCTACCACCTCCTTGGGCAGCCTATTCCAGCAGCAGACTACTCTTGCTGTGAAAAACATTTTTTTATTATCCAGTGTAAACCTTCCCTGTCTCAGCTTGGAACCATTCCCTCTTATTCTATCTCTAGTTACCTGTGAGAAGCAACCAGCACCAACCTCTCTACAATGTCCTTTCAGGTAGTTGTAGGGAATGATGAGGTCTCCCCTCAGCCTCCTCTTCCTCAGACTAAACAGTCCCAGCTCTTTCAATCTTTCCTCATAAGATTTATTCTCCAAAATATTCTGCTATGTTCTAGTTTTCGTTAGCTTTGCAGTTCTAGGTATTTTTTAAGGCTTTCTATAGAATTCACTACCAGGTAAAATTTCATTCAACAGCTTCAACAGTCTGCACCATGGCATCTTTTTGGACAAGACCTTCCTCTTGGGCGCTACAGACAGCTGAAGGGTGGGCGCTGGGGGAGGTCATCTACAAGCTGCTGAACCAGAGCTCAGCGAGACAGTGCCCGTCTGGAAGGTGCTGCTGTGGGTTTCTCACCAGATAAGTGGATTATTACCCTGGTTTGCAGCTGCTCCACAGAATTAGGTCAGGCTCAGGAATAAGCTTCGCCTTCCCTTATTTGGCATCAGAACCACCCAAGAGGAAAAGGAGCTGCTTGCACAGGGTCCTTGTCTAGGGACCATTAAACTCCTGAACAACAGGTTGCCTCTGTCACTGTCTCCTGAAGACAGAAATATCCTTAAAGTCAGCACCCGTGGTCTTCACTCTGTTAGATTTAGGTGTGTCCCACAGCCATGAGATATTTTCTGCATTTATTCTTATTCAGCCTCTGTTCAATTTAGACTCGACTATCTTAAAAGTCTTTTCCTACCATAGTAACTCTGTGAATTCATTCTGCTCTGAGTGAGGGAGACATTTGTTGGTCATTTATGGGTAGCACTTCACTCATGGGACACTTGGGCCCCCACGCACCTCTTTTCGGATGGAAACGCCCATGCCGAAGAAGCATGAGGGTAGCAATGATGCCAGACGTGCTAAAATGGGGGTAAGAGGGGCAGAACCTTCTCCACATCCAACAAAGGTAACTCTGAAGTGAAGGAAGAACCTGAAGTAGGCTTGGAGGAGGCTTCTTTGGCCTACACAGTCACTCAGCAGCACGACGTTCCTGCTCCACTCAAAAAGCTGTTGCAGTATTCCTCCAGCTTGCCAAATAAGTCCTGCAGCAAGCTGCCGTCTCATTTTTCTTCTGATTTTCTCAGTCCACCACCTCAGTAATGGCAGCTAACACCTCAATCCGCCACGTATTTGCACCTTGAGAGTGTGTTTAGCCCAGATTTCAAAGTGGGTTGCAGGTTGAAACAAAAAGGAGCTACAGCATAATATCAGCAAAGCAAACTTGAGATCTAAGTCTGCTATCAGCCGTGCCTACCATCAACAAAATAACAATAAACAACCCGTAGAACTGACAAGAAAAGCAAAACAGAGCACTGAAATCAAGGAAATGCAACTTAGCTTTGATATAAAGATTCCTCCATCCTTCATACCCTTTCCATGCCATTATACCTCAGTCGATGACTTTGCAGAGCAGAAAACTTGCCAAGTTTTCATTACTGTCTTTATTTTTCCCACCTCGTTTCTCTGCCCATCTGCATTGTGATTAAAAATCACTGGAAAATATTAGGATGAGAAGTTTTTCCTGTTATATCTGGTACGGCTGGAAGAAGACACAGGGAAAGTCTTACAGGAAATGTTCTTGTGAGAATTCCAGACTAAGAAATCAGGGTAATTTCCCATTTTTGAAGAGCTTATCCGAACAAACTCTCCTCACACATTTAGCTCCCACAGCCACTTATGCAGGAAGGGCCTGATCATCAGCTGGTGTAAACTGGCTCAGCTCCAGGAATTTTTAAGGAGCTAATCCAGTTCCCCTCGACTGAGGATCCATCCTTTGGATGCTCACCTCACATACCTAAGCACACCATTTTCCCCAGTGAAACCGTATAGGAGGCGGAAACTGGGAAGCTCATCCCTCCCCACCCATTGCATAACAGCAGGTTTTAGGGATATCTATCATTCAGGTCTGCAAATTCATTTGCCTCTTGCAAACAGACACGTGCCACTGAGGCTGCCGTCTCTGGAGCAGCTTGGCTGATTTCAAGCAGGCTTTGTCAAGCTCCCAGTTTCCACATCCCAGTAACCACATGCTGGGGAGTGTGGGAGAGCCACAGGTGACTGACCCTGAAAAGCGCAGCAGAAATTCCCCCCCGAAAAGCTGGCAGCTGAGCAGGACCCGAGCCCAGCTGGAATAAGCAGATGAAGGAGGGAGAAGAGGCTGCGGTAACCCCGGGAACCACTCCGCAGCCGGCAGCCCGCCGAACAGGTTGCTCCCAATAAGTCCTTTGCCACTGGATTCAGGCGGCGGATGAATTAATTGTGCCATTTCCATGACATTCTGCCGCAGCTTAAATGTATTAATAACCGTTCATCCCCGAAACAGCTTTTTTTTCTCTCCTCCCGCACAAGGAGGGGGGGAAAAAATATCCATCTGAATTTTTTAGACTATGTGACAGGCTTGCAAACTGTTGTTAACTTTATCATTTTGGGATATGGATTAGACTGCAGAACATTAATTTATCGGGAAGTAAGAGCTGCCGGTTCATCTCTTTTCTGTTATGACATCTGCAGTGAAAGCACGATGGGGGTTAGACAGACAGTGAGTAATGGACTGAAATACAAAGTTTGGTGGGGGGAAAAAAAGATGGCAAGTTTTGCTATGGATATAATTGAACCCATTAAGCAAATAAATAATAATTATTATTAAAAAAACAGTCAGTGGTCCTTGAGCAGATATCGCTCTTAATGAAATTGTGGGTAACGAAACCTGCCAGCTAAAAAGCGGTATCGAGTCACATCTATTAAAATTGGCACCGAAAAGCGGAGCGAAAACCGATCCTGCAACTGAAGATGTTCTGCTGGAGTCCCCAGGGCTTTGCAGCCACCCCTGCTCCTTGCTCCCCAACTCTTCAGCCCCCACGGAGGGGACAAACGCAAGCAGACTTTTCTCCCTCTGCTCACTTTTTGCTCCTACATGATGGACCTGCCTGCAGGGCCCCGTGGCCAATACAGTGGGAAAGGTGAAGGCCTGTGATTTGTGGGCCAAAAGAATTCATGAAACATTCAAAAGAGCCTTGCTAGCATCCTAAATTGTTAATGCCAACTCTCCAGCTTCGCAGAAAACATACTCCCATTGTCATTTTCGCTCCCCCTTGGCCTGTTAGTCTTCCAATTATCTGAACAGCGACACGTGAACAATTCCACGGCACAAAAAGCGCGAGGTTTAGGTATTTAAGTTTGGCCCGTGAACACCAATGGGCAAATCTATTTACATTATCTATATTTAATATGCAAGGGCTCAGCATCCATGAACTTCTAGGCCGAACTTGCCAAGTCATGAGAGTCTGGCAATATTATCACTTCACAGCGATTTGTAAGCCCGCATTCTATTTTAACACTTAACACTAAAGACAAATTAGCTACAGGCCACAGGGCTCTGCGCCACTGTGGGTGCCACCCCTCAGTCTTTTCTTCCAGCTTCCCGACCTTCTGTCCCAAATCCTTCAGGATTTCACTCCTCCTCAAGGTAGGCTTGTGCCTGGACTCTGCAGAATTCAGCACACGCTGCTAAAACCAGTTCACAAACATTTAGTCAGAAGAAATTCAGCTAATTCATGCTGAAGGTGTTCCCAGGCGCTTTTAAATTCATATTATGTAAACAATCCCAGCAGCGACTTTTTCCTTTGTTCCTATTAATTCACTGGGTACGTGCATGCGCGACAAGCAAGGATTTATGTCAGGAGTATTCTCCTTGTAATCTTATTTGGTTTCCCCCATTCTGTTTGTAAAAGGTATCCCTGGCCTAGCCTGGGTGCAGAACAACTCCACAAGGGAACAAAGGAATGGTGGGGTGTCGGATTAGGCCATTATTCTGCCATTTGGTACCTGTTCCTGCCAGTGGCCGAGACTCACTTCTTCACAGGACAGCACAAGAAACCCCTAATGAACTATCATGGGATGATCTGCCCATAGGGGAAGGGTTGTTTTTTTTCCTTGCTCCTCATCAGTTAACTGTATCCCAACGCTGTGAAGCATAAGAGTTTTGCATCCCTCATGTTTTGGGGTTTTTTTTTCAACTAGTCTACTGGAGTTCTCTTTATCCATACAAATGTCTAGTCAGGTTTGGATCCTGCTAATCTCTTGGGCTCAGTGGTATTTTGTGGCGATAAGTTACCAGGGTTAGTTAAGTGTTGTCTAAAAATATTTCCTTATCGGTTTTGGATCTTCTTTTCCTTTTGTGCTTCCATATTGAGTGACTCTTCCTCAAGATTTTTTTTAAAAATGGTTAAGTGAGTTCATCTTTTCTAACCTTTTCAGTATTTCTCATTGTCCACCCAGTTTCTTTCCTTTTACTTACCCCTAAATAGAAACAGGAGGCACCTTTTGGCCTCCTCTTGTGAAAAACCCTTTCCAGGACTAGATCATACCCCTTTTTTGTGTATAATACTAACAACTACCCAGTCCATTCATACAGCCTGACCCCAAGAACCTCAAAAAGTTGCTACTGTCATAACTAACAAGTCAGACAGTCTCCAAAGGCAAAGACCTGCAGAGCCAAGCAACTCAAAAGCAATCCAGGCTGGGTCACACCCACCGAGGACAGATCATCATCTGTTTGAGATTGATGAGCTCAAACCTATCAGAATCAACAAGTTTGCAGGGAGCTTGCAAACGACGCAGCCAGAAAGGTAAAGCCATCTACATCCATCAATAAATCCAACAGGCTGTTCCACCCAGCTCTCCTTTGGCAGCGCAGCCTCGTTGGGCCATGTAATTGCCACCTTATCGGAGCGATACGAGCCTGCCCGTCGAACAGATGCAAGTTTTCCCTGCTCTCGTTCAGCTGGGAACCCACTCGGCAAAGCAGAAATAAATCACGGCGAACTCGCTGTCATGCCTCTGCCTTCCCCGCACACCCTTCGCCACCGCTGCCGCCTGGCTGGCTTGAGCTGGCGTAGCTTTTAAATGAAATCTGGGAGACTGGCATCAACAGCCTTGCCTAATTTTTAGCTAATGCCTCGGTGGGTTCTGCGCTCGCATCTGGCCGGCGCCGTCACGCTGAGCCTGACGATAACAGGCTGCTGCTCTTTCCGAGCAGGGTACTTGTTACCGACAGCCTAAACGAAGGCTTGTTCCAAGCACAACAAGCACATCGCAGCCAGCGAAGGGTCTGCGGAGCGGGACTTCTCCCAAGGCATTAAAAAAAAAAAAGAGAGAGAGGGGGGAGGAGGAGAGAGAGAAATGTGTTAACTGTGCTAACAGTGCCAAGTAATATGCTTCGTTAAAAATTTAATCACCTGCAAGTGCAAAACAAGTGCAAAGCAATCATGTTGTAATTAGCACAGCAATTAACACCTCCCTTTTCGATAGCACATGCATCCTAGGAAGTGCATGATTGCAAGTGTTTATGCTGCTGACAGACTAAGTTCCTATAGAGAGGGAAAAATTGCTTAAATAGATTTTTTTCTTTCTCTCTCCTCTTTCCCTTCGTCTTTTTTTGGCATTTGAGCTGTTATGTGTCCGTGAAACCCCAGCACCAGCTGCCATGTTGGTTTTGTGCAAGTGCCACTCCATGACACTGCAGAACGAACAATCACAACTTGATCTGGAGCCTCCTGAAAGATGCCTGCAAACCTCTAGAGCCCCGCTGCGAAATGAAGATGAGAGTATTAAAATTATGAGATGATTGGGGTTTTTTGTAGGCTATCACTTGCCAAAGAGCAAGCACCAAGCCTGTGCTGAGATGCTACAGCAAAAGAGACATCCTGTGGCTTCAGGATGGGTCTGTAGCTAAAATACGTCCAGCTCCATAATACCAAAGTCTCTCTTTGTTTGAATGGTGGGATATGTCAAACACATCATGCCAAAATCTGTGCTGGAAGCAATTTGATTCAGCTTGATAAACTGGCTGATGCAGAGCTGGCTAGGGACAGCACCCTCTCACCAGTCATGTCCACACAACTGCTGCTCCTTGACGCACACTGAGGTGTCCATATTTGGGCTCTTGTCCATGACCTCCTACCAGCCATGCCCACGCAGCTACCGAGGCACTTGGGTGCCAATGCTTGTCTGTTTGTCCATGCTCTCCTGCCCCTTGTCACCCCTAGAAATCTGGGGTTTGACTGTCCCACTCCCAGTCCTGTACCTCTCCCAGTCCTGTACCTCTCCCAGGACTGGCTGCTAGTTCCGTGTGAGAGTACATGGGGAAGAAAAACCGACTCTCAACATCAGCTTGGAGAAGTAATATAGACCTAAATATTCAAATATCTCCTCTAAAATACTCTTATTTAGAGGCTATTCAAAACTTCAATAAGTGGTCTGTGTTTATAATGGGACATCACACTCAGTATCCTGGGAGCAACTCAGTGACTCTTGTGGTTGCCGAAGAATTGACATCTAAAAACTGAGCACCGAAATGTAAAAGCCACCTTTGGAAACACAAACCGTGAAGCCAATCTTGATGTTCCTCCCTCCCAGACACTGAGACTGTTGAAAGGTGTTTCCACTACACGGTTCAGTATTGCGATTCCTACTTGCAAAGTTCTTTAAAGACGTTAAAGCCACAAACAGCGTCACTCTGAGGTGTGAATCAAAGTAACAAATAACCCTGCAACAACCGCAACTCTTGGAAGTTACTTCCTACACAAGTTTGCTGCATATCCACAGAGATTCACATTTTACACACCATTAATCCCATGAATTAAGACAAAATTGGAGCACAAATTCAGCAACTACCATGGAGCCAAATCAAAAGCAAGTGAAAATGAAGCTGGGAAAGAGCAACGGTACCTTTGTTATCTCAATATATTTCCTATTTTTTGAGCCCCTTCTGAACTGAGGCAGAAGCCAAGTCTAATTGTAGGTGTAACTATAAGCCTAACTGCTTAACTGTGATTTCGGTGCAGTTTCTGACAATACTGGGGCCTTATATTCCCTCTCTTCCCTCCAGACAGTTGACCTGTGTTTCACTACAGACCTTTGGGCATCCCACTTGTATTTGATTTGAGGATTTGTTCCCAGTTCTCACTGGCTTACGGGCACCATTTTCCACCTCCAGTGAACACCTCCTTGGAGCCAAAGGTCTTGAAGAAGGTTTTATTCCCCTTTTTGTTAGGATATGAGCACATGTATGGTGCATATATGAAATTTTTTGGCATGGTCCCCTCCCTTGCCTTCCTGCTGTTCAGGCTAAACATGAGCCTCCTCCATCATCCTGAATAATGCAGGCCAAGCATCCAGGTTTTGATGCTTAGAACTGGTAGCAATGGGCACTTACCTCTACCACACAACACATTTTTAATTACTTCTACAAGTCTTCAGGATAATGTTGCCTACAGAGACCTGAAGCTCATGCCCTGGTTCTGCCTGGGGCTGTGCTGGAGAGAGAGACGAGAAGAGGCTCTTGAGACCTGTGTTAAAGTTCTGTCACCACCTTGGTGAGAGGTTTGGGGTGATTTCCCTGCCTCTGCTGGAGTTCACCTTCTCAAAGGCATCCTCCTAAATCATTTCTGCCAAAGATGACTTACCCCCGAGGCTCATAAAAGTGCTTCTGAAGAGCAGTCGTGTTTTTACTTGAAACACACTGAAATAAGCCTTGAGTGAGGGTTCAGGAAGGGGGGATCCTGAGGAGAATACAACCAAAACACCAACCCAGTCCTTGTCTCAGCTGACAGCATGTTGCCAATGACACAAGTACAATACCATGATGTACTACTATACATACACAGTATGTTTTCCAAGAAGATTATCTTGGACAACACGTAATTGACATCTATGCTACTGAGGCATGGTTGGATTCCCTGGTGCCAAGTCCTTCTCTGAACACTAAAATTGTGTCCATCAAGTAAGGGAAAAAAGTTTCCGTGAGTTGCTTGCTAAAATGTTTGCAGCACAGTAGAAGTTTTAACGGGAGCCCCTCTTCTCTTCAAACCATGAAAAGCTGATAGCTATCACCAATAAAGGTGAAAGAAAAACCACTGGGGGTAAGGAGAACCTCACACGCAAAAGGAAACCACAAGTTAGTGTAAATGCACAAAAGCTCACGGTTCAAAATATATGCAAAATACATCAGAAACCTCATCCTGGGAACAAGCAAAAGAGTTTACGCCCATGGGAGGCAAGCAAAGGGGGAAAACACTTCTCATGGAGAAGGGTCACAGCAGAAGAAAATGTCTGGGAATGGCCGGTGGGACCATCACTTGCCAGCAGCTGTCAGTGGGGAGTTGTTACAGGATTCCATGGCAGCCACATATATTTGGTTCTGCATGGAGAGGATGATGGGACAGCCAGAGGGTCAAAATGTGACCTGTGATCTGCTCAAGGCCACAATCAGTAGGAAATTACCTGGGAATTTCTCCATGGAATATGGAACCACATGTCTCTCAATGACTTTGGTTGAGTCTAAAAAAGAAACCCAAAAGAGAGGTGTGGTTTTATCAAGTATGAGTAACACAATTTACAGCCCTGGACTAACCTCCTGTGACAAATTCCTCACAAGATGGGTCTTTATCAGACAAGAGAAGTCCTCAAACTAATCCTTAGAGATGGGCAACCACCATGGACAAGCTTCACCAGCAGGACTTTGCTGTGTCCAGTTCCCTTGCTCCCTGGCCAACCAAGTCAAGCACATCATGATGACCCTTGAGGATATCTTGGATCTCAATGTCACGTCATAGGTGTTCTACTCATGGTATTCAAAGGGGTGGTGAAGAATTACAGGGAGTTGTAGAGCTTTTCCAGTTAGCAAGGCACATGCCTTGAAAATGTGAGACGAGATGGGAAATACCAAAGTGGTGAAAAGAAGGTGGGAAAACCAAGAGAACCTGAACTGCAGGTGCAAAAGGTTTGGAAGGCATTTAGAAAAGCTAAAATCCTGATCCATTGACCTACAGAGAAAATTTTACAGATTTTACGTGTACCAGGACCATGAACAAGATCTCAAAGTCTGTGGCTTGGCTTCCTTTTAGTGGGAACCAGGGAGTTTGGAAGGGTACGACACCCATTCCCCTCACTAATAACCCACCTAAACCTGACAGGCCCTGCTCTCCCACAGCTGGGAAAGATAATCCTTCTCACTGATATTTTTGAGTCTGGAAAGAAAGAAGGTGAAAAACCTAGAGAAAAAAAAATAAATCTGAATTCCCACTCATTTTGCATATCCAGGTTCCCAGGCACCCATCCCTTTTTCACTAAGGGGGGGAGAAAGAAATATATTTAATAAAGATCTGGCAGGAGTATGATGAAATAATGAGTAGGATGAGACCATGTTACATAAATTGGCAAAGCTCCAGCTTGTAAATGATTAAAACAAAAGAAAAAGGGAGTTTCCATGAAGACTAACGTAAAAAGCATTTTATAATCAAAAGGCCTGAAACTATGGGGGCTGATGGGAATGTCTAGCAAAACAAGCCTGTTCTGAAGCTTCCAGATGATACATGGAAACTTAATCAGCTCATCTCAGTCAACCTTAAATCAAAGAAAAGCCTGATTGGAGGTTCAAAGGGAAGAGTGGTTTTGTGGCTCAAGAACAAGAGCGGGGCGCTTTCCCGAGCCTGCCACAGATTTCCTTTGAGATCTTGGGTAAAGTCACTTGGCTTTGTGATATTGAATTTCGCAGCTATTGGGTACGAAAGTTTGCCTTATATGCGTATTCCAATTTGTGCCTGGAAGTGGACTATTACATTTACACGCCCAGCTCTTGACATCCCCACAGACCTTGCACAAACACTGTTGCTAAGAAGCTGGCCTTCAAATTTCCTTCTAGATTTTTCTTCCCCTGTAAAATGTGGAGAAGTCCCATATACCTTTAGAGCAGCACGATCATACTGAATCAGTGTGTGGTATTTCTCAAGATCTTTGAGTATGTAACATCACAGAAAAGGATTCTCTGTAATTTACTGCTAGGAGATTAATACTGAGCGTTTCCCCCTCAGGTAGACACCAAAGAAAAAAAGAGAGAAGTGGCTTAAGCGTTTGCAATCTCTCTGCTATTAAGCAAAGCAGCCCTTTCCAGTTCACCAGTTCCATGCTGCTTCTTTACCCAGAGCCAAACTCTAGTGACATTAAACCCGAGAATTAGAACATCAAGAGAGACACAGATCTAATTTCTGTCGGAACAGAAAATCTGTTACTCAAAATCAAATGCTAATTGGCTCCAGCCTTTTCAGCGAAGCAAATTGAGAGGCCATGGAGAACGCACAGATCTTCAAGGGGAGCTTGCTAACCATATGCAGTTGAGGCCCAACTTTCATGTCCTTTCATCTTCCAGGTTTACTAGTGTATGTGTGCGCACATCTCTGAAAGTCTATTCTTCTGTACGCTGAAAATCCAGATGAAAGTCAAGAAGAGGAAGGTTAGATCAGGGAACGAGGGCTCCTTTATACTCCTTCCAAGCTCTGCCCTGGTGCATTGTGTAACCTTGGGCAAGTCATTTAACTTGTCTTGCTCATCCATCAGATAGAAGGATGATGCTTATCTATTGCATGAAAATGAGTTAATTGCTGTTTGCCAACTGCTTTCATCTCTTTGGGTGAATCAGATTGAGTCCATATATGTGAGTGTATATAATTTTGCATGTGTATTTTTATTTGGAGCTTGCTTTATGTCTTGGAGCATAGCTTCTTCAGGTCAACACTGGTTATCTGCTTGGCATGGAGCCCCTATTGTACTTTTCTGATGTAATGCAAATCACAGCAATGAGAAACACAGAAGTGAAAGGTATTACTCTTATCATCATTAGTTGTTGTTGTTGTTGTTATTATTATTATTGTTTCACACTTGGATGCGGAGATAGGACCACTTTAAAAAGTATGGCCCCAAGAAAGAAGTCTGCTCTTCATGGGATTAAGTCTCTAAAAATAAAAGGAATGGGAGAGGCCTAGGCCTGGAGCTGCCTCCACACAGGCACGTTGATGTGAAGTTTCCCAGGGGCATCACCAAAGCTCTAAACAAACTTATTTATAGGCTCTACCACTTAGGAACTGACCTATGCAAGTGCTTGGCCAGTGGGTGGTTCTTGCCAAAACAATAAATCTCCTCCCTCGAGGTGGAGTCATAGCACTTGGGACTTGTTCGGCTTTTGGAAACAGAAGGAAATTGGAGTGAGAAGCTTAGGGAGAAATAACGAGGAGAAATTCACTAAACCATGGACATCAGTTTGGAAAGAAATCCAAGGCCTGTATAACTCTTGGGAGTAAAGTCTTCTGAAGCATCAGTGGATGCACTATGGACTGTGCCTTGCCTGACACATGGAGCTGACACTGCTGTTGAAGGATGCGGAACTGCCTGCAGAGGCCAGAGGGGTCACCACTGCTTCAGGAAGTAAGGCAGGAGTGAGCAGCAGACAACAGCAATCTGGTCTGTTTGAAAGGTATGTTCTTCAAAAATATATAAGTATTAACTATAAACTCTTGCCATTCTTTCACATAATGCACTCCATCATCAGAGTTCTCCAGTCCTGTCTGACCCGTGTCTTCACTACTGATGCAGTACAATAACAGTCACTTTTGCCTCTCTGGAGTGGTGACACCAAACCCAGTAGCTCTGCAACTAAGTCTAGGCTCTAGAAAAAGCTTCAACCTTGTGACTTCTCACCAGAAAGAGACTCAAGAGGTCAAGAGATCAAGACACATATATGCTAATGTCTCGTCCTCTACCCCCAGTACCAGATTGTCCATTCTCTGGGGTGAAATCTCCCAGTTTCTCTGTGTTTGAAAGCACTCAAGAGATGATGTTCCGCCTCACAAAGCTTTGAAACAGCTGCTCTTCCAGTCTCATGGACCACAACACCAGCACAGCATCCTCCATATCGAGGTGTTGACACATCATGTCTGGACTCGCTCCCAGGCCTCATGGTTGTGCCATCCCTCTTTGCCTCAGAGACACACACAATTTCTACCCAGTGGCTCTTCTAGCTCCTCCTCCCATAAGACTGAAAGGACGGGGAAGATTTTATCCAGCCTTTCCATGCGTGATTGTGTTTTGCCCGTAAGGACTTGTTTTCGTTCATCCCACGCTTTCGTCACACCAAGTATGAGAAACAGGATAGGATGCGATGTATGTTTACTAGACCGAATGGCAAATGCTGTTAAAGTGTTAAACTGAGTATTTCTTGTTACAAATTGAAGTGCTCTCACTATTTTAGTGAGACTGGTTAGCTCATTTTGTTGTTTCACTAGCTGCTTTACTTGCTATTTATTGGTTGACTTAGAGTATGATTAAATGAATAGATTTCAGAATGTAAATTAGTTTCCCCAACCGGTTATTAGATACATCTATGGATAGGGTTTAAATAAAAACATAGCCTGAAATCAGAATTACCGTGCTTTCTAATCTTAATGGTTGACATGGACCAAACTTGCTCTTTGATACATTTAGATACTTGGAACAATACTCTTTAGTCCACCTCTGAAAACCACTAAGGGCAGATGTTGGCACAAACTATCTTTTTTTTTTACAAGGGCCTAACTTTGCTCAGATACAGACATACAGCTCCCAGTGACCAACTTTTTCATTCTAAAGAGGATTTGCTATTGTATAGGTTCCACAGAGATGACAATCAGAGACAAGCTTTCAGCCCAGGTTGGAAAAGTCCGAAGGATAGAAGTAGAATATACTGGTTACAGTGGCATAAAATAATTCCAAAGATCCCCCTTCCCATGCTTCCTTTGCCTCCAAATTCCTTTTTTTTTTTTCTTTCTAGTATGCTTTGCTCCTGTTGCTTTTAATAAAAGATCACTATTAACTCACCCCATCACACACAAATTTTGGTCTAAATTCTTTTGTGGCAGGAAAAAAAAAGGTGAGGAATATTAAAGGGAGTGACTGTCACAGGTGAGGGGCACCTGCATGTTTACATCTAGTCACTCATTCTTAGCAGTGATGATTCTCGACTTGGTGGAGCTCATCCATACTCATCTGGCTCTTTGTGCTGGAAAGTATCAGGAAGACACAGCCTTCCCAAAGCACCTTTACAGTTATTCTCAGTTATCGGTATGATACCAGGGTTATCTGCATTTCAAGGATGGTCATCCAGACCTGTCATGCCAAACCAGATCCCATCCTCCACAGAACCATCTCCCCAGTCACAGCACAACAACCAACATTGAACCTAAAACCACGAAGTCTCCCTTGCACTGTCCTGCTCATGAAGAATTGTGTCCTTGCTCCCATCTTTCCCTGCCCCTGCCACCCTTGCCCTTTCACGCAGCCACATCTGTCCCAGATGGTTTATGGTTTTTTTTTCACAGAGTGTTGTGCTCCTTTAAAAGCAATTACCAGGGGAATGTTAGTGATGCAAACTTGTTTAAACCTGAGCATGCAGTTAAGTCAGCTTTGTAATTAATTGCCTCATCACTGCAGTCATCCTTCAGGAATGCTGCTCCACTGGTTCACCCTCAAGTAAGAAAGGGCCAGATCTCCAGCAGAGATCCTCCAGAGCGAACAAAGCACGAAGCTCTGCAGCAGGTCAGGTCTGACCCCCTCAGAGAGGATGAAGAGGGAGAGGTGTCATCAGCCCCACCACCACCCAAGCATGTAGAGATGGACAGGGGTGTGCCACGAGAGCCCCATGTGCACCACTGGTTTTGTCCTGAGGCAAGGATTTGGTTTCCCAGAGGCACAGCCTCAGCAGACATCCCCTGGGGTGCTGCGTCATGCCAGGGCCATTTTCCACCGGGTCAGGTACTGCAGAGCCCTCCAGGGCTCACATTCATCCCGGCTGTGGGAAGGAGAGCCTGTAAGCAAGGAACCCACCAGCAGCACGTGAGCACTAATGGAAACGTGGGACTGATAAATATGTCATTAGAAACCGGGCTAGAGACACAGATGGATGAGGCAGAGGGATGGTGGTAGTACCTTCTCCCTCACATACCTGCCATAAGAATCAAAAGGTTGACGCCAGCTGAAGCCATAAAATTACAATTGCAATTATCTTCTCTCCATTCATTTCTAAATGCACCGTGGGTGAGCGTGTGCAGAAGGTAGTTTCACCCACACGTTCTCTCCTTGAGGCTGGGCTCTCCTGTGCATGGGAAAGGGAGGAGGAAGGAAGAAGGAGAATTAACTTCTCCAAGAGGGACAAGAATGTGAAAGGAGAAGAAAAAGAAGAAAACCAGTAAGAAAACACAGGATGGAGGGAGCTGTGCCTTCAAGGAGAGAGTAGAGAGTGATGACAAGGGTTACCAGACTGAGAAGCAATGTGGACAACTTCTGGATCAGTTCATGGCCATCTCTCCAGTCTTTGTATCTTTTAGGAGGTTGTTGGCCATCAGAGAGGAAAAAAGGGCTGAAGAGAAGATAGCGATTTCAGATAAGAGCTGCTGCTAATACTTGTGGCTACTTGATAATTGTTAGTTACTCTCCAATTAAATAACTACATAGAGAATACGACCAAGGGTCTAAATCAAAAGCGAGCTGAATGATGTGGCCAATATAAAGCTCCACACAGGTCCTACACAGAGAGTGGCCCAGGACATACAACAACCCCCATCCCTACATCTGCCAGCAACCAATGTCACCCCTGGATTTGATCCCTCTGGTGAAGAGAAGACACTTTTGCATGGATTTCTGGGCACACTTTCTACTGCTGTGGGAAACCAGTGTGCTTTTGCCAGCTCTTCTCCATAGCCAGTGCAGAGATACTGGTTCTCAGTCCCCCTCCCACGCCAGCGAGCAGCTCTTCAGCAGGAATCCGGGGGAATTCTAGCACAAGGAGGTAGAAAGGACAATCAACGCCTGTGATAAGATACACTCCAACAAACTGTTTCTAATTTTGCTCACTGGGTTGCAGATGACCTAATAGGCTCTTTTCCAATCTCTATAATTTCTACGAATCTGCAATCCTATTATTTATATTATATCTTGAGGGTTTCTTCAAGAGTAAATGATGTAATTATACCCTGCACCATAACGTTTCAGGATCTAGCGTAATAGGACTAAATATGCAATTATGTGGTTAGTAAATGTAGCAGCACCAAACTCAAAATCTATATCCATGTGCTGGAGCTTCACAAGAAGAATTAGCTTCCTGTTATGTACACAGCAGATGTAATGTAATTATTGCTAACTGAAAAGTATCACCAGACATTCATATGATACCAACAACAACAAAAAAAATGCCCCTCCAGCCAATTCTTCATTCAAATATATGAAAATGAGCGAATTCCCACAATTCTATCTTATCAGCGATGTCTAGGCACATATATTTAATGCTCTGCATATCAAAATCCATACTTCCCAGGCTTATAGATGCGCAGAAGCCACAAAGAATAGACAGGAATAGGCCAAGGGAAGGCTCAGATTCAGCTCCGCCAATGGCAGAAGACAGTCCCTTATGCAACCTGTGTGGATTATGGTTGGAAGAAATAAAAACCAGCCTCCTACATTTATACAACACCGCGTGACAAAAAGAAAACACCATGAAAGGAACCACTGCGCTGTGATTAAGGAGCTAATCCTGGACTTGGGAGATACAGTTTCTACTCAGAGGTTTGCCACGAGTTTCTTATATGGAAAATGGAGAAGAGATGTAGGAAAAGAAAGGAGAAAGGGATTAAAAAAAATAGGGGGGTAGGCGAAGAAAGGGACAAAAAAAAAAAAAAGAAAAGGGGGAAGGGAGGGAAAGGGGGAAAAAAAAGAGCTGAGAAAAGGGGGAAAAAAAGGGAAGGAGAAAGGGTAGAAAAAAGAAGCGGGGAGGTGGAGGGAGAACAGGAGAGAGGAGACAAGACCTTTATCATGGACCTTATCTGCAAGAGAGCCCCATACCAGTAAAAAGTGTGATTTTGCAGACGCTGCACTCACCAGCCCCAAAAGCCCTTTAATTTCCCCTCAACCCCGAAAGTGGTATGGGTCTGGATGAAATAGAAGAAAGAGCTTTCACTAAATGATTAATGGTGCTAGTTTAAAAGAAAAAAAAATAATGATCTGAAGGGTTGTGACAGCTCTGGTTTTAGAAACCACACCTGGCTTGGGATTCCCCTTTCTTTGAGTATGGCAACTACCTGCTGGTTGAGTGGGTACCGTGGGAACCCTCTAGTTAGGGTCTTCAGCTGAAAAACCAGGTGGTGAAGAGGGAGGTCCCACTTAGCCACATGTCCCCTTGTACCAGCCCTGCCATCCCCTGAAGTGACACCTCCCAAGGTTTACCAGGACTGATACACCAGAACGTAAAGAAACACAAATGTTCTTTTCCCGTAGAAACTCCACTTCAATTATACAACTGTAAAAAACAGATGATACTGCAGAGGACTGTTCTATTGCTAAGCAAACATCCATTAGGTTTTCACCTGCTACAGATGTCGGGCTAAATAAATCCCTCAGCAAATATATGCTTACATCCTCAGATGGATGTTAGACCTGTACCTAACCAGGAGTAAAACCTTGATGAACATTCCCCACCACACGTTACACATTGTCACAGCAAGCCACATTTGCTGCACACTAGTCCAGGCTCACAGCAATGTTGTAACATTTAACGTGAGAGGAGACAGTCAGGGTGGAAGTGTCAGTCAGGTTGGATGCTCCAGGAGGATATGAAATCTGTGTGGATCTTGTATATCACACGTAACCATTGTCTAGACTTTGCCCCTCTCAAGTAAATCTACCATAGCCTTACTCAAAACATCCCATTGGATGAAATCAAATTCTCAGGGGCATGGGACCTCTTCATTTCACATTCATACCATGGACACAAGAAAGTGTGTGCTCATATTAAGAGGTCTTTAGGAGCCTCAGCCTTGCCTGAGAATATTATCTTGCTCCCGGGAAGCCACCTGAACCAACCACCACAGGTGGCCACATACTCTACTCCCTGAGCTTGAAGACCTTAACAGAGCTCTAGACTCTGTTGTGTTCTACTTCCCTCTACGCTTCTTTGCAAACTTTCCCTTAACCACAGGACAATGCATGTGGCTGAAGCAGTAAGAAATCGTTGGTCATGTTCCTCCATCCCATATTTCTCTGATGCTATTGGAGCTGGAAACATCAGCTCCATAGTCACAATTCCATGAGAACTAAGTAAACTGCAGAAATTTGTAAACTGTTGCATTGCTAAATTAAATGCTGTTTTAACTAACAGTTAATAGTGTTTACTGCTGTGTAATAGTAATTTTCATTTTTTACTGTATCTAATGACTTTCTGATGACTCAAATTCTCTGTAGGGATACCAAATCATTACATTAAGGATGAGTGATTTTAGTACGCAGTGACTGATCAGTACAATAATATGTAGACGCATGCTTCAGCTAGTAAATTAAATCATTTACACCAGAGCGTTTGTCAACCAGAAGAGTTTGATTACGCTGCTGCATTATAATGTAGACTCTGCTCAAAATAAAACACGTGCTATATTAAATCCATGTTATTTTACACACAAAACCCTTAGGGAGCAAGGGTTTATCATATAGCAAGGCCATGGAGAAGGACTGGTTTTCTCAGACTGGATTAATCCATAAATTTTGACATTAATTTGGAAAAGCTCCACGGTAACATACAGGTATGAGCTGCCTAAGTTGCATTAGGCTCCCAAATAGCACTTGAAAACTTCATTTGATACTAATGAGACCTATGGGAGTGAAAACGGCCACAGCCAGAGCTTGTGAACTTCCAGGTAAACACATAGGTCAGCCAGCATCAGGACTCGATGTAACCACCACATTGTCCTCAACCGTGAAGAATTAAAGGACATTTTACTTTCGGATGCAAACACTTTGGCAGGTCTGCCAAAACTAAGTGTTATAACACCTCTTTGGTGAGTAGCTCATCCTGATCTTAAGAGACTAGGTCCATTCTTTGCTTGAATAAGACTTAAAATGCGACTGCTCTCAGTATTTAGCACAGTTTCCTAGCACAGTCTTTGGTTTGTGCCCAATAATTATTTTGATGTCAAAATGTTCAGAAGAACTCAGAAGATGCCCTGGTGCTTTAGGAACTTGTTGGCCGAGTGTTTTGCTTGAGACACCAAAGGGCCTAATTTCCAGTAACATGAAACCATCAGTTCCCATTCACCATAGTTTGAACAGAAAGTTCTCTATTATTTGGAAAAAATTAGACCCCAAATTCTCAAGTTATCTCCCAAAGGTCACGCCCCCACAATAAACCAGTGATTCCATTGACTTTGACTCAGTCACGCTCATGTAAATATAAACAATGAATAAGAACCCATTTCTATCAATATACAACTATACCCCCCAGAAAATATCCATAGGGACATGAAGCTTCCCTGGATTAATTTTCCTTGTTTTGACACATCCTAAGAAAGCCTTGGAGGAAAACACGAGACGCTGCATCACGTTTGTTGAGTTCATCTCCCAGATGTAGCAGCTTTACTGTCAGAGAAGGACTGTGAACTTCTCACTATGGGAGAGGGTCGCGACAGAAGGAGAGGCTTGCTTTGTGAACATATTTAAACCCACATGAATATGCTGCTTTTCAGGAACTTCATGACTCACTCCGTTTTCTACCCTTGGGATATCTAGAGTCACCAAAACAGTGGTATTTTGACTCGTGAAGTCTTCATCGTAAAAAAAAAATAATAAAATATGTTTTCTGTGCTACTGCCCAAGAATTAGGTTGCTCTGGCAAAAGCTAAAGAGTGGAGTCATCACGACTAGTTTGCTTGACATGCTTCGACATCAAGTGTCACTTGATGGACGAGACTCATAGCAAGTCAACAATTTTCAGCGAAGCCTTACCACCTAATTCAGCAGGTATCTCCTCACAGAGCATGAGCCCACATCCATCACTCTATGTGGTACATCTAACACACACTTTCTTCTCAGAAGACCTTCCGTAAGACTCAACTCAAGCGAGATTGGCCTCTTGAATTTGTTGTTCTTTGCCTAAGTATCCTTAAAAAAAAAAAAAAAGGCACAGCAAATGCTTTTTGTTTAAAATATGAGAGTTAGAATGTCCTAATAATCTGGAACCTTGCCAGTTTGTAGGCAGGCACTAAGTGAGGTTTCATTTCTGCAGAAAAATCAAATATTAGCAAGGGGAACACAAACACACACACAAAAAGACTGCTCATCTGGCCAACATCTGGTTTGATTGGGCCATTATTGCAACAAGTACTTACAGGCAGGTTTTTTGTTGTTGTTGCTTCCTCCCAGAGCAGCAACAAACTAGTAGTAGAGATTAAAATTTCCGTGTTGTTCCCACACGCGCAGTGGCGTTGTACAGGTTGCCCAAAATCCCTTCCCTTTTTCTTGTTTTGTTTAAAAAATACTATTATTATATTAAAATAAATGGGAGGCAAAAGTGAGAACAACAGTTAGAATTGTTCCTTCCCAGGACATTCTTGTGTTATAAGCGATGACAGTGGTTTTTATGTATGTTTAACGAAAGAAGTAGAGTGCAACCCTGAAGACGCTTCCTTCAGGTGTAGGTTGGGAGGTGAAATCAGTCATCTCAAGACTCGGTGGTTCTCAGTTTCACAAATGAGCACACATTTGGAAGTTCAAGGTGTCCTGTTGTTCATATTGAGCCTATTGGTCTCTATCTGGAAAGATGTGTCCTTTTTTCCCCACCACCACCAGAAGAGAGGTACCCTTCCTGCAATCATTTATGGTGATGAGCAGGTTTAAATGACATCCAGGTGTAGATGTACCTGTGCTTGTTTCCAGAACCCCTCTTCTCTCTGTCAATACAGCGAGAAGTGGGTACTTTTCTAGATGAAGTGGAAACCATCACCAGTCCTGTGGGTAAGTTGAACCTGTGATAGCCACGTGTGCTCTGCCAGATGGTCTTTATCTACCAGGTTTTCCAGTACTGCAAAACTTTAAACTTTTGGTTTGAGACCATACAGAGCTTTCATTGCTACATCTCCAACTGGTGGATAGTAGTCTCAGGTCCAGGGGAGAGCTGGCGGGTACATGTCTGTATGGAGAAGCTTGCATGCGGCCAAAGGTGGGAAGGAGACAACGCACTGCTGGCAAAGAACATGAGAAAACAGACAGTGCGTTCTTCCCACCCCAACCAGAGCAGCCACAGAGTCAGGTGGGAACACAAAACCGAGGCAATACATGGCAGGTTGCTTCAGCAGCAGGAAGGGGATGGTGCAGTAGCAGGGCTGAAGCTTAGAAATGAGCTTAGTGGCTGTCTCTGCAGGCCTGGGCAAGGCTCCTTGCTGCATAGAAGTCTTCTTTCAGCCTTTCCTTGCATAAATAAACCACTAACTAACACAAGAGGCCCAGGACACACCTGGGGATCAGGTTTTCTTTGCTGCCTTCACACAGCTTGCTATCCTTCAGTATCTCTGTGCTTTCAGCAGGCTCCGCTTACAGCAACTTTAGCAGCTCCACGAATTACTAGCTCTGTTTTCTGTAAAACCCAGGCAATAATTAGTCAGTTACTCCTCATCTCTGATTGACATAGCTCCTATTCCAACACAACAAACAACTCATTTTCATCGCTTTGCGACTTTCTCAAGAAGCCGTTAGCAGGCAATGTGACATGGCACAAGGTAAATGACACAACCACAACAGAAACACGAGGGCAGGGCTGGATTCGCAGCTCCATCCTTGTAGTTTCACTCTATAGAAACTCTACTGACAGCAATCTTGGAACCTATAAGACCAGAGTTGCATATTCAGCCCACAGCGCGGTCGTGAGACAACAGGTTTCTACTACCAGGGAGCACTTGTACCATAAGACTGCATTTATGTTCCTGAAGCAAGCAAAGTTAAGGTAGAAATACACACAGAAAGAGGAACCCAGTTGAGGTTTCTATGGAAACTCAGAATTTCCTGACTTGTATAATTAAAATTAACCATATCTATTGTTGATGGAGATGTGGAGACAGAACTATTGCAGTTTGCAGGTTGTTGGGGTTTTTTTACTTCTACTTGTGGATACTTTATCTTTCTCTTCATCTCTCACACGTACATGTCCATGCCCAGTATTCTACATTATATATGTTTTATACACAGTGTCACCGTGAAGCTTTCCTAACTCCCAACAATATGAGCTAGAGTTACTCAGGTAAATCTCTCATTTATCGTTGGGACAATAAACCCCCGAGTGTGTGAAAGGACCACATTAAACTCTTTTTTCTCAGTACCGAGATGAATACAGGATACTAACACCCAGATGAAATGACACACGTAAACCCAAGGACCTGTTATTGCTGGATATCGTGCATCATGCGCTTATCTTTCCATCTCATACAATGCTGAGAATGTTCTTCACCAAATACATGTCTATTTCCCACAGCAACATCTCTTGCTGGGAAGATGGAAGAAGCACCAGCACTTAAAAGCTTTCCACACTACAACCCTTGGCTGCAATTGTGCCATATATCACACACTAAGTAGAAGTAGAATCAGAGTAGATCAGAGCTTATACAGAGGACCTCCAAGGAAAGCTTTGACATGGCAGAAGATGGTATCAGTAGCTCACTGCACAATGCACATCCCTAACGCTTTATATTGAACCAGTACTCCAGTTGTAACCCACTGAAGGTTCTAGTTTTGAGAAGAAAAATGAAATCACAGCTCACAGCCTTTCTGAGAAGAACTAGCAACATATCGCATCTATTTTTACACAGAGTTGGGCCTCAGTTGCATTGCTCTGTATAAGTCACAGAATCAGCACACACAAAGTCCACTGTTAGCTGCAAAGGACTAAACTTAAGGACATCGTTGTTTCCACCCACAAATGATCAACAGATAAAACAACAAAATAAGAAATGGGAGGATTTTGGTGCCCCGGAGTTGGGAAGGAGAAAATTCTTGCCGGTAAAGTTGCCGACATGGTCCTATTATCATAATAAAGCAGGATGATAGCCTCCTTCCAATCTCAAATGGTTTATTTCAGCGGTGGGTATAAATTGAGCCCTCATCGTACCATCTGCCAAGCACCTCTGGGATCTGCCGGTGTGAAAGGGATCATTAAAAATGCAAGAAGTTGCTGTTTACATGACAGAAAACACAGGTTCAAAAAGGAGGCTGAAAAAGCAACGACATTGTAAACATGGTTTGAAAGCAAAGGGACGTTTCCTCTCATGACGAAAGGCAGGGTTTATTTTCATCTGCTAGGACGTGACTACGCTGAATTCAGCTCCTTCATTCCTCACTGTGTCACTCTAAGGGAGTTTGTACTCAAAAATGAAGGGTGCACTCTACATGGGACTGTCTCTGCTCTTTCACCTGGACAGGAATCAAAATCAAGCTCTCCTCATAGCTGAATTTCAACCCCTTCACCATGACTTCCAACATTCTTCTAATGATGATTGGGTAAAATTGAAACCTATAATAAGGGTACACAATTTGCCTTTATTTATTTTTTTTATTTTAAAGGCTGACCTGCAGTTCTGGTTTACAAACCAAATGACTGTAGTCAGGCATATTAGTGCTTTAACCTTTTCGTTACATTACATACATGAAAACAATTAAGGCTGGGATTCTTTCCAGTGTATTATCATTTTTCTGTTCCCTCTGGCCTTTTTCCATCCATTTCAAAGAACGCATAGAGCATCAACTGAACATTCTCTCATGTTTCATTTTTTTGTTGTTGTTTCTTTTCTTCTCAACAACTGTCATGCTTTCAAGACCAGCCAACTCCAGAGTATCGTGCAACAGCAGCGGCAGCAAAAAAAAAACCAACAACAACAACAAGAAGTTTGGGGGTTTAAAAACTCCTCATAAAATTAAATCCGAGATTTAAATTCTCCCTCATATTTTATTGTCTTTTCTTTTCTTTTTCCTGTGGTAAATGGTAATTAGAGTCAATAATCTTTTGCTGAGAGAGCACCTTGTCCTCACAGTGTTTATATCATCATCATCAAAGATCTGCCTTAAGGCCCTGGCGTGTTAATAATTTAAGGTGTGCACAGCCTAGTTATAGCAGGAAGCCTAGTTATTGAGTTTGTAAACCAGCTGATGATTTATGGGAACACCTTGCATGAGTCATGCTCATTAAATAAAATACTTCAGTTTAATAAGGAACACGGGGTAAACAGTTCTTCCCGTTACAGGGTGACTGCGTGATTGGAAATTGCAGAGTTTTGTCACCAGCTTCGCCACTTCTGGTTTGTCTTGATTGCAACGTCGGGGTCAGCTTGGCTGTATCTGTGTGTTTGCACGGGGAATTACTTTTCCCTGAGAATTAGACAAAGTCTGTCACTGATGCTCCTTTTTCACCCACACTCTGCTTCTCTCTCTGCCTCCATACAGCTGTTTCATAACTTAGCCTCCGATAATGAAAATGTTAAATCTCTCTTTAAAAGGCTACTAATTAAGAAAACAGAAATGTTCACGGAAATAAAACTACAAGGAGCAGGGGGGAAGGGAAAAAAAAAAATCAATATATGGTTGTTAAATGCAGCATGCATTTGAGAGCCATAACCATATTTTACTTTTAAACACTAGAGTTAACTCTGACTCATTAGAAATTCCTTGGGAAATTGAGGCAGTAAAAGCCCTACACATTGGTCACTTCTTTTACCAGAAGCAAGCGCTTCAGAAACCTATTGCACCTCCAAAACATTCCGGTGAGATAAGTGGCAGCATCTGCTCTCAGATGGCAGACGTGAAGACACTAACATCCTCTACATCGTCTACTGCTTATTATCTTCATTTCTCAGCTTTTCAGAAACCAGGGAGCAGTTTCTTAGGGGTGCTGAGATTCCTACCCAGTTCTCACCAAAGCTGGTGGTACTTGAGCACTGGGAATAGAAGAAGTTGGTGGAGCCGTGACTGGAGGTTCCAGGATAAAATTACCGTTGTCTTCACCAGGGGACAAGGTGGGACTTTGGGAGTTACAAGATTTCCATGGAATAAGGGGAGAAACAAATTGAGTAATCATATAAAGACAGTATTTATACTTCTCTTGATAGATTCAGTCTCATCATCCCAAACCATTATATGTTCCCCACTCAACTGGGTTTAGTTAAACTGAAAAAATGCAAGGAGAAATTAGGGTTTTTTTAAAAAAGCCAACTTTTCGCAGCAAACAAATATTAGTAAAAGTGCCATTACCTAGGCAATATTGATTTTTGTGTTCTTTGTGGTTCCTTCTAGATGTACTTTTCTGTGTTCTTCTCACACACGTGACAGAAGTTGTAAGCTTATTTTCTGACTAATAACTGAACATCCTCAAATACAGACAGCCTGCCAGGCATCATTAATAAATTTGATAGGGAATAATGGGCCAGACCCACTTGTGGCGTAACTTTTGGATTGAACAGCACCACAGAAGCGAGTGATCTGGCTGCCAGGTTGTAAAGAACAGTTTGAGTCCTCCCTTTTTTTCCAGGAAAAAAAAAAAAATCAAGCATGGTTTAACAGGGTATTACATAACACTCAGGCCATCTCTTTGAGGTATCTAAACACTTTCCATTGCTCTAATAGTTGCATTTTGCAATCTTTTGTTTGTTTGACACTGATGGCGGCACAGGGGAGCACTGGGATCTCATTTGTCAGGGTCAGTCTCTTCTCCTAGGTAACGAGCAATAGGACAAGAGGAAACAGCTTCAAATTGTGCCAGGGGAGATTTGAGTTGGACATTGACAAAATTCTTCACTGAAAGGATTCCCCAGGCCTGACCCAGGGCAGTGGTGGAGTCCCATATCCCTGGAGGGATTTAAAAGCCATGTAGATGTGGCACTGAGGGACATTGTTTAGTGATGACCTGGCAGTGCTGAGTTAACGGTTGGACTTGATGATCTTGAAGGTCTTTTCCAACCAAAATGTTTCTATAAAATGAGGCACCCAAAAGACCAGGGTTTCCGGGCTTTCCTCTGACCAGTTCATGGTAGAGCCCGTCAGACACAGCAAATAGCGCAAACTACCAGGCCAGTTTGCAGAACGGTTCAGCAGTCACCACACTGCAAGGATGAAGACCCATAGTCCTACTCTGAGGTATTAAAGAGTATTAAAGGTCAGAAACAGCAAAGGTTAGGGGAGAGCAGAGCAAATGAAGGCTCACTCCAGATTCACTTTTCCTATACTCTGTCCCAAGACAGGCACTACAGGTCATCCTTAGTAAGAACACCTAGAGCTGGGCAGATCTTCAAGGATTCAAGCTGTTCTTTTAAGCGTAAATGTTTGAGGGGCACCCAGAACCTGAATTCTTGGTGCATAAAAACCTCAATCACCAAAACTAAAGGTTTTATCTGCACAGTAGGCTCACATGGGATCACTCTGCCCTCCACACAGAAGCTGCTGGTTGCATGGCTGAAGTGGGTCACGTAGCCCCTTGGCTGAGTCCAGGGGCTGCTCTGAGCCTCGTGCTCCTGCAACGCCTCCTGTACACGCATTGAGGTCTCCAACCTGCAGCAGTTGTACTAAATGCAGCTTTGGGTGCTCTGAAATTTCATTCATCTCCACACAGCTCAAGAACATAAATTTTGCAAGTCGTGGGAGTCAGACATGCCCTCCTCACCAAAAACATCCAAGTCACTGACTCAGAGGCAAACGAGGAGCCTAGGGCAGAGTAGAGAGGGAAAAAAAAAATCAGCTTCTTCAAGGCCCAGCATCAGCACCCCAATTTATAAACTTGTCTTCCAAAGGGGAGAAATCTTTACAATCTCTCAACCATGACACTCCTTAATCCTGGAGGCTACAGTAAAGGTGATGTGGGAAGAACAGACACTGGACTGGGGGAGGAGTATCCTTTCTACAATTCATTGTACATGGTTGTTTTGGCTATTTTATTTTTTTGCTCAACTTTATACAGTACAGGTTGTGGTTGCCTCTTCATAACCACATAGAAGGCAGAAAACAAAATGTTTCCTGCTTATCTTTATGTTGTGCTTAATGGATGCAAGAATTGCATCAGCTTCACCGCCACTGGAGCAACCACCTCCTTCCCCAGCAAGCTCCCAGAGGTTGTATTCAACTGCCCTTTGCACTGCGAAGGTGCTGGCAAAACACATTCCTGCTACAGAAACTACCACCAGTTTTAGAAAAGCAGTTTTATGGAGTTATTTCTATTAGTGCACTGTTCCAAGGGCATAATAGGGTGAGAGTTTGCTCAGACAAGAGATGGGGAAACAGTCCCAAACATGGTAATACAGACCCAGACTGAAGCAAGATGGTCTTGACTCCATGTGTGCTTCTGCCCATCTTGATTTCAGATTATATACAAATAGTTTAGATCTTATTGAAGTCAGTGAGGTCTCAAGCTCAAGCATAACTTTAGGGTGAGCTTAACCAAGGCCATAAAGCACCACTGACTTCCAGCACACTGCTCTTCACTTTATCTTCCCTAATTCTGAGGCACACACCAAACCTAGCTATTAATATTCTGAACATCAGTGGATATTAAGATTTTCCATGCAGAAGTCAGGACTCCACTTCCTTCTGACTTTAGAAGTCAAGAAGTTTGGATGACCTAATTACTGACATCAGCCAGAAAGCAAGGTAATCTGAACTGTCTTCTTTCTATAACATTAGTCCCAGCTGCTGTGGGTTCCTGACCTCTGCACTGTAACAAACCCCAATCTCCAACCCTGCTCCATACCAGGAGATTGGAGGCATGGTTAACTTCTGGTCTCTCTCCAGAGTGAGATGTTCTTACTGCCGTGTACCCAGAATACACTAACTGTTGGCAAAAGGACCAAATTAAACTATTTACAACCTTCTATCTAGAACTGGTTAAAAACCAGCAGAGGAACCCATGCCCAAGCTGCACTAAAGAGAAGCACTGCCACTACTGAAGGCAAGAAAATGCCTCTAGTCTATCTGATTTGCTACAGGAAAAACATATCATTGGTTCTTTCTTTAACGGTAGATATATTATATGGGCAAGTGGCTTTCTTTGGAGATGGGCAAATAGGTAATCATGATTATTTGCATTTTAGTAATACCTAGAGACTAGATCCCTGCTGCTCTAATCTATAGCAAAGGAGCTATACAATCAACATAAAGAATGTTCAGCCTAAGTATAGAAACAGCATGTTTCAAGTCTTGGAGGTTTCAGATGAGCAATTTTGGATGCTCCTTTGAACTGAGGTCAAAAATAGCTGCGAAAATATAAGGAAAAAAAGGAACTAGCGTGAGTATGGAACTGAAAACATAAGAGGATAAGCTAAATAAGGCCATTAATTTACAAAGGAGGTATTGAGTGGAAAAGGAATTTGGCAGGATCTGAGCAAGTTGTGGATTATTTAAGGGAAAGATACCAAAGCAAGGCGGTCTCCTACACATTCACAGCAAGTTAACATACCTAAGCAAAGTCATCCTCTCTAATTGGCTTCAGTTAAGTGCTCTATTCAGAGGTTTGCAGGACAATTGAGAGTGCCACTAGGATGCCTGGTAAGTGAAAAGCTGCTGGGAATTCAGCAAAAGAGTCACAGAAACTTGCCTAATGAAAATATTTTGAGAGAAACAAAGAAGGTGATACAGCCTCACCTGGGTCTTGGAGGCTGGTTGTCTGCAAGGCACAGCATGAAACAAAATAAGACTGCACTCCAATGGGGGAAAAAACAACCAGAGAATAAAAGAAAAAGAAAAATGCTGATGAAACTCTTGGATTCATGAATAAGGGCAGAAATAAACCATGGTACGAGTGAGTAAGTCCCTAAAACACTGGGAATCATATTAAGGACATCATTTATCATGTTCTGCTTGAAATGCACAAATCTGTCCAGAAAATTGCAAAATGAGCTCATGCTCAATATAAAGGGACGGAAGGAATTTCAAAAGGACTAATCTGAAGCAAATGTTAGCGCTGCATTTCCTCATATTCTGGTTGAACCAAAGTCAACTTGCATCTCCGCTGGGGCAGACTCAGAACTTGACCCAACCTGACTGGGTTTTGAAAGCATGGTTGCAGAGGAGCAGCCAGCAGACAGGGTCTGGGCTTCCAGATAAAAATCTTTCCTTGGCTACTAGAAGATAAAGGCACTGAAAAGCATGTCATCCTAAAACAGTCAGAAATCTTAGTCATAGTCTTCAGCGTTCAGCTGAGGCATTAAAAAAAACAGAGCTGGAGATGTTCCTTTGTAGACAGCAGGGAGCCCACCAGAGATAAGATAAGATAAGCAAGGGAGTGATTCAGTAATAAATAGTGGGAGCAACACAGACTCATGGAATGGTTTGGCTTGGAAGGGACCTTAAAGATCACCTAGTTCCAGCAGAATCAGTGAAGCAACAAGATATTGCTGAAAAATTTTGGGACATAACTGAAGGACACCTCTGGAAGTTAAACCAGAAAGGCCACTGAGTAAGCTGCCTCTTATTTGCTGTCATCTTCTGGCTCAGTTTGAGGTGTTTTGACAAGGAGTTGCACAGCGCGCAGCAAGGAATTGACAAATACTAAGCCCTATTTTGCTCCACGTGCATTTCCAGTTAAAATCACAACAACTAGCACAGATTATAAGTGGTTTATCTGACTAATTCTCTAATTTCTCAGTCAGGAACATCATGCCAAGCCTGTGCTGTACAACGTCAAGCAACTTGGCAGATGGCAAATGATAAAGAACTTGGTAACAAGAAGTCTTGGTTGATTAAAAAGGTTGATATTCATCATCTTTAAAATACCATAACACACCTCACAACACTTTATGAGGCTCACCAATTTGGGGCAAATAGGCAAAAGGCAAATCAACAATCCTGCCAACTTCTTGAGCAAATACAATTAATCCTAAGGTATAGTGATAGAAGAAGGTTATGCCAGGACAAGAGCAACATCAACAGTTGCCAAATAGCTACTATCTAAATAGGAGAGATTTCAGCAAGTAAGTATTTGGGAACCTGACATACATTAAACTATTTCAACTGCATCAAATTCAAATATGAGAAGCCCTCATTACAGGAAGGGCTGCAGGAGGACCTGGAGCTACCGGCTGCACCTTGAGGACATCCAAAAACACTTGGCACAGCTCCTGTGCTGGCAGAAGAGACATGCCCACCCTGCTACTGATGACAAAAAAAAACCAGAACGCAAAGGCAATGCAGATGCCCGGTGCTGCTGAACAGATGCTGGAGATGAGGAACAGAGAACATGATGGGAAAGCCTCAGAGGTGTACAGGATGTGGTTGCTAACCCAAGCCTTGTGAAGCTGAACAGCTTCTTGGCATCAAGAGGTTGCTGGTCTTCTCCCCCACCCCATTTCCACATGCACAATACATGCATTCATTTGAGCGCGTGTTTTGCTAGCAGTGGGAAGAGATTGCTGCTGTTTGGTCATATTTGTTCTCAATTTTTCCCCCTGCCACTTTTCAGAGGTACGGTTTAACAGCAGCCACTGGAGTGAACAGACACTGACCCCTGCCTTGTGGCAAGGACATAGTCCTCTCTTCCCTGGTCCACTGGAAGAGCTCAGGGCACAAGTAACACAAGAGCTACTCTCTGACAAAAACATGAAGAGCGGCATCCTTCAAAAGCTGGTGAAACGCATCAGCTCAGGTGGCGAAAGTAGCAGTGTGATGGTTCAAGGTCTAAAAAGAACTTACATCATTCCAGGATGAAAGGGACAGCAACAGCAATCAGCTGTTGCTACTGGGGAGAAAGACGGCCAGAGAATTTAGCTCTCGAATATTAAAGAACTTCCTTATAATTTGACATATAATATAATGAAATACAAAACAAGAGTTTTTTAGAGAAAAAGACACTAAGAAGGAAACAGAGAAGCCAACTGGATTTAGCCACTGCCAGGCAGGCACATGCGAGGGACAGATCAGGAATGATGCTATTACTATCGGCCACATTGTGGACATGAGACCCACAGGCTTAAGTGAGGTCTGCACAGCAGCAACCCCCCTCCAAAAAACAAGTAAATCACTTAGAATTATCTGCCTGGAGATTTCTGAAGCATTGAGTTGCTCAGGGAAGGAGGAGCAGACAGGGACACGATTAACCCAGAGTTCTATAGGAAAAGCAGCTGCAGAACATCATGGGGGGAACCTTTCTGAGGCATCCAGCCAAGGGAGCACACCAGAAACCCAATGCATTACAGAGTGTGAACTACAAGGATGCTGTCCATGATCTGTTCAGAAAAGTGTGCGAACTGGAATAAAAAGAGCCAGTAGGTGCAGGGCAGGTGGTTGGGAGGTTAATGCCCATGCTCTTGCTATGCCCATAGCAATTTGGGACACTCCAGCTGACTGGATTAAAAACTAACCCACAGTACTTGCGCTGACGTCAGACTCCTGGTTGCAATGCAGATATCCTCTGACTTAGGCTGCAGGAATAATTGACATGGGAACAATAATGAGAAAATCAATTGCTAAGTCAGATACCATCGACTGCAGTGAAAATTTTGCATGTGGAGGATTTGCAGGATAAAGACCCAGGTTTTCTTTTAGGCCAGCTGAAGTGATAGAGATGCAAGAAAAGATAATGCAGTTAATATTGCTGTCCTTGTTCCCCTAAATTTCCTGGTAGAATTCAGGAGTATGGCATCATTCTTCAGTCAAAGTCTTAGGCTGCAGTTCTGTAGATGTTCAAAAATGGACACAATTACAACCTTGTGAGACTGCAACATTACACTAACAGTCTGGGCCACTGCACAGTTTGATGAAATTTAACATTAGAGCTAATTTATTGGCAAAAAGCACTTCTCACATCACCCTGTCTGTGTGGGACGCTTCACTGCTCAAGCCCCACCATTATCTGCAGCAGTTTGCAGCTCTACTCAAAGCCTTTAATCAGCGCTCCAATAATGCAGGCAGGGGCCAGAGTGTGAAAAAAGCCACCCTTTCCCCAAAATGAGGGCTATCTGAGAACACTTAATACCATCATGAGCCATTCACTCTTTTGCATGATGTTATCTTTATCTTCTGTCAACAGTATCTACCAAGAAACTGATAGCAATCTTAAAGAAATGTTTATCACCATCTCGCCTCTCCCACCTACCCCCTCTTACCTTTGCTCTTTGTCTCAGAAGCAGTAAAAGTGCAGCAAATGACAGCAAACTTCAGCTTACACCATGGGATTACTTGGTTGTGGTGATAATTGAAGACCATGTGTGCCTCATCACTGCTATTTCTTGACTAGGAGGAGTGAATTATTTCTCCTCCAGGAGGTCTCTCTAGTAACACATCCATAGGTACCAGAGCATGCTTGAGAGAGAGGGGACAAAAAATGCCAGGCATGGTTTTAGCAGGGGTATCTTTGCAAGTATGAGATGCTAGCATTAAAATCTTCCTTATGAAAGGAAACAGCCAAAAAAAATTCAGGTGCAAAGGTGGCAAACAAATGGTAGTGGGGATGCATGTGCGAGTACCCAGCCTATTTAGCAATAAACCCAGTGGGAGGCTCCCCAGAGAATAACCAAATCATAGGGGTTAGAAGGAACCTCTGGTGAACATCAAGGCCAACCTCTCTGTTAAAGCAAGGTCACCCAGAGCAGATTGCCCACAATCACTGCGTCAAGGCAGGTTTGGAATCTCTCCAGACAAGGAGACTCCACAACCTCTCTGGGCAGCCTGGGCCAGGCTCCAACACCCTAACCCCAAACAGGTTTCTCCTCCTGCTCAGCTGCAACCTCCTGGCTTCCAGTTGGTGCCCAGTGCCCCTTGGCCTGGCTCTGGGCACCCCTGAGCAGAGTCTGGCCCCAGCCTCTTGCCCCTCACAGGCCCTTGAGCTCTTGCTCAGCATTGCTCAGCTCCCCTCTCAGGCTGCTCTTCTCCAGCTCCACAGCCCCAGGGCTCTCGGCCTTGCCTCCTCACAGAGATGCACCAGGCCTCTCAGCATCTTTGCAGCCTCCACTGGACTCTCTCCAGTAGTTCCTTGTCTCTCTTGAACTCGGAAGCCCAGCACTGGACTCAACACTCAGTTCCCAGCTCCCCGCACCCCTCTTCAGAGAGGGGTTAAGACATGCCCACCATCACACCCCACGCTGTAGGCCGGTCCCTGTGCGCACCCTGCTTAGGGAAGGTTTCCCCCCAGGCTGCTCCCAGCCCGGCAGCAGCAGGTGTGTAAGTGGGGTGATGTTGGGAGCATGTCACGACAGGAGTGGACCCCCCCAGGGTGGTGTCAGCAGAGAACAAAGCAGGGCGGGGCTGTTATTTAATCCACTGTCGTGACTATCATGGTGTGTTGCTGCACAGGGGCCTTCTCACCTACCTACAGGCAGGAAAGAATCGCCTTGTTCTCACATGGCAGAAGTGGATGAGCGAGCAGGTCACACTAAAGTCAATACCACAATTCAATACCACCAATACCGATTAAATATCCCTCCTAAATATCACAATATCCCACATCCAGGCCGGTTGCACTGCTCCCCACAAATCAGAGGCCAATTCTAGGGCTGACATCATCTTATAGCCGATATATTTTCTTAATTAGGTGGCAGCTAAATGAGGAGTGATGGAGAACACCGAGTATAATTATCCATTGTGCTGTAGAGAGACGCCTATAGATCTTTTTATCATTTTCTTTTCATCCCTCTCTGAAAAGTAGCAAGAACCTGGAGAATTCCAACCATCTCGCACTGCCTGTGTGCGGACGGAGCCTGTCAGACCCTGGGCAAGGGCTGCTGACAAACACAAAGGAGGCAACAAACATCACACACTACTTCCAGCATCTGCAAGACTTATTCATTTATCATTGCATCATCATTTGAGATGGTCTTTGAGGAGAAGCATACTTTGTGGGCAGGCATCAAAAGAATAACCAGGAGCTGTGATAAGACAACTAAAGCTCAGTTTTAAAGTTTTAGATCGAATCCCAGCGTAGAGACCAAATAGAGTCAGGGAGCAGTAAAAAAATTAAATAACATAATTTTTAAAATTATTTTAAAGTGACACCACCTCAGTCAGATCCTTTCTTCTACGATTTCCCATCAATGCAGCGTGTTCATCGCACCCAGCCAGCTTCATTACTATTTATATTACCGTAGCCTGGCTGCGTGCAGTCAATTCATAATTGTCCAGTTTTTTCCTAATTAATCACAAAAGATTTTTGTTTTGCCTACAGCTAGTTCTGGGGTGACTCACAATGGCAAGCCAAAGCTCATACATCAAACACAGACCCTCTTTACTCCAGCCTTCTGCTGGAGGAAGCTTGGAGCTCCCCGGGCATGTGTGGCCTCAGGCAAGAGAGAGAGAGAGAGAGAGGAGCCCTGCGCTCTGTCCTCCACCGTGTGACTTGTTATTTTTATCCGATGCTCATGTTCTCAGCCCAAACCTGGAGATTTTTTGGCAAGATTTCTGAATTCAGAGCATTTGATTTCCTCCTCTCTCTCATCTGCACACGCATGCTCCTCTCTCCTCCTCTCACAAGCTGTTTGAGACCTGCACAGCTTCAGAGGAATCAAATATTGTGCAAACTTCCACACTATCAATATTTTCTTAATGGGCTCAGTGTAATCAGTGGATGCTGTAGCAGAAAGGCTGAGCTAGCTGCTGGATCTCTCCAGCTTCAGTAGCAACGACACTGTTTGGTGACTTTTGCAATAGGCCAGGTCACTCATGCTTCCTCCGCCCAACACCACAAAGAACAGCTACTCTGCTGAGTAAATCCTTCTGGCTGCAAGGTGGTTACTTGGGGAAGTCGCAGCTTGCCAACCTGAGCCAGAGGACAGGGATTTGACCCTTTCTTGTGCTGCCAATGGTTTAGGCACTCAGAAACTATTCCATGAACAAGGAAATGTGACAGTTTTGCTGATAGGAGCAGGATAGTATGTTCTCTCTCCACGAGTTTAAAAAATGAAATTCTTCTTTAAGGAAAAAAAAAAAATCAATTTTTTTTCCTTTTATATCAATGATCAAGTTTGAAATGTCAAAAGCCAGCCCAGCTAAGATCAGCTGGATTCACATAGAGAGTAGAATGCAACAGATCCCTAGCTGCCTCTAAAACACACTCCAACTTAAGGCTATAAATTAATTATGTGGAAGCTTTCTGCTAAGATGCATCCATGGATGCAACCAACCTTGGTCACATTCTGCCCACTGCTGGGTTTCCAAGGAGCCAGCACAGTGGTGGGAGAGGAGCATTTTATTAATGAACTCCGTGCTCAGCCTGGCCATTTCGGAGTGAAAACAGCTAAGAAGCCAAAGCTGGTTTCTGTACAAGGAAGCACAGGCAAGCAAATAACCACAGAGAGCAAAACAGATAAGATTCTAACAGCATGCAAAAGAAAAAAAGTGGGTTGGTATATCTATGTTTAACCCATATCTAGGGTTAAACTCCAGTAGTTCTTCTATCACCTGATAACCCCTCACCAGCAGAGGAGAGGGAATTGGACAAGAAGAGGACACTCACAGGCTGAAATAAAAACGGATTTAACAAAACAGCCAAACTAATCCCAATGCCAATATAAAATATATAAAGTTATACTCAGCCCAATGCAGGATCAGCAGTCACAATAACCAGGAAACATCCACAGGAGCAGAATGTTGAGCAAGTCCCTCCAAGGATGAGGAGAACCAAGAGGATGAGGAAGAACAAGCTTTGAAAGAGCCCCATACTCACCAAACCTCCCCCTTTATACTGAGCATGACATTTCTGGGATGGGACGCACCTGTGGCCAACTCAGATCAGCTGCCCTGGCTGACTCCAAGCTGCTAATGACCTGCAGACCACGGCTGGGACAGGATTTTATCCCAGCAACACCAGGACAGCATCTGATGGCATAGAGGAAAGAGCATCTCTAATTTACTACAGGAGATTTCAAGTGGTTGTTTGGAGGGAAAAAATGTTATGTTTAGAAAGGCTGAAAACATGCAGATGAGCAAAAATTAATGTTTTCATGAACTTCTGGCAGCTGGCAGCAGAACTCTTTCTCTGCAGATTAAGGGGCTATGAAAAAATGGGGAAAGGGAATAGAGAAGGTTCCTTTTCTCAGGTCACCTGGGGAAGGAATGGGAATCTAGGATTTCTGAATGTACCTCCCAGTGTGGCCCAGTTCAAGACACCCCTGCCTCCTTGTTTGGGAACTTACAGTAATGTGCTGTTGTTTTGAAAGTCAGCCAGAAGAAAAGTACTCCACAGAAACTCCCACAGCACCAGAGTAAGGTTTGCACCTCTTGTCAAAGAGCAGGTTCAAAGGATGACCCATGAGAAATATTTGGAGGACCCAAGGCAAACTGTTTATTCCCAGTGCCAAACCCTACTTTTCCATGGCAGAGTCTGAATGTGCACATGCAGGGTACAAGAATACATCCAACAGCCCATCATAGAGCCTCTCAGATATGCTGTCTTGATGCCAAGGATGGCATTTCAGGAGCCACCACAAACCCTGACAGCACCCTTTGCGTTCCCCTTTTCCACTCACCATCCCATGAATCAACAATAGCAAAGTCTTCTCTCCTCGTTTCCAACCCCTTGCTAGGACCCACCTTTGCTGTGACCTGTCACCACCATCACAGGTGACACCAGAAACCCTGGTGACAGCAAACCTGTAGATCCTGTGCTCCCTCCTGGCTCTTTCCAGTCGCAGGGAGCCAGGTCCAAAGCTCCCTGAGCCCAGGGGAATATTTTTCAATCTTCGCTGGCAAGCAGGCGAGGCTCCTGTGGTCTATTGTCACCTCGCTCTAAAGACCGTAATTTTGCTGGGACAAACTGCTTATTACCCAGTTGCGAGCTTAATAACAACAACCAGGGGCTATGATTCCTCCTAAGGAACTGAGGACTTGAATTAAGTATTATTAATACCAACAATATTGCACTAACCCAGGAAAAATAGCGGTATTAATAATAATGTTCTCTTAATGGCCGTGTAAATATAAGGTAAGTAGTGTACCTGGCTTCTGAGGAGTGTGAAGCCGAACGATGATTTCCTCTCAGGGCAGTGATAAACAACTCAGTCATACTGAGTTTACAGTTTTAGTAATAATTGGCTTGAAGGGGAAAAAAAATAAATATATAATGTGCAGTCACAGGTTAACTACATTATAATTACGGTGTGTAATTTCAGCCCCTGCTCCTGGAGGGGAAGGCACAGATTTTATCTCATCAACTTCCGTCCGTAATTCCCTCCTAGGTTTGGGGCTAAGCGTTGCCACTCTGGTTTTAAAAGTGACTAAGCAGATACACAGAGATCGTGATCTGCCACGGGTCATGACGAGATGGCAACAGGCTCAGCAGAAGAACCTCTGGCTGTGGGCACTGGAGCAAGTGGTGGCAGTGGCCACCAATGCGTGTGGGTCCCCAAGCTCCCTAGGCAGGGTTTCGGAGCTAAGCTTGGTGGTGCTGCTCAGGGTTCCTCTAGAAATGCTTGGGGCTCTGTGGGCATTGTCAATAACTACTCCTGTCACCATGCCAGAGCCAGGACAGGGTGTCTTCAGACAGCTTAGGAGACCCTGATGCCTGGACACCTTCCCAAAACATGCCACGTGATGGAAAGAAGACCTGAAGAAGGCTTGCTTAGAAGTAGCTGCAACAGGCAAAGTTGAAAGCTGGGGACTTTCAAATTTGGAAGCAATTTTCAATCCCTGGGGAATGAAATCAGGGACCAGTCGTGACTTTAGTGATGTTTTCTGGGGCAGGAGTAGAAACCCATCTTCTGTTGTTGTTGCTTCTTGGATTTGCACACAGAAACTGTCCTATTTTCACAGGAAAGCTGACTGTGAAACCACGTAGTCTCCAGCATCTGTGCACCTAAATTTTTTCCCTTCTTCTTGTACGCAGCGAATTTTTTGAGCATTTCTCTGCTTCTTTTCTTTTAAATCACTCTTTTCTCAATCTTCATTTCTGCTGCAGACAATCTCCATGGAAGGGGTATTCTGACCCCACTAATCATTGCCCTTGTTAGCCTGTTTATTTTATAAAAGGACCTCAAAATTTGACATAAAGACAGTGTTACTTCAAACAAGCCGTAGCTGGATGAGAATGAGGAAGCCTACCCAAAATGTTGGTACTCACACCCTTGGAAGAGGCACTTGGGCAGTGGTGGAGCCCATTCTGCCACTGCCAGAACCATGGATTTCCTCTTTATTTCCCTAAAAACCATTCCCAGGAACCCAAGTAGCACAAGCAGCAGGGGAGGTGGCTGGAAGTGACTTTCTGTCACTCGTGTATTAATGGAGAGGTAAGACAAATGCCACATCTCGACACACGGAACATTTTTTACCTTCTGATCCTGAGCTGGATGCATTTCGACAGGGCTCAACTTGCTCAGGGCTGCCTGCTGCGCCGAATTTTTGCCCCCTCCTTAGTCAATCGTCCTGTCCCTCCAACAGATTCTTTAAAATATAGCATTTTAGGAAGACCCTTGGTCACACCCAGAGCATATTTATGTTGCCAAACGCAAATAATTTCAAGTAAACGAGGCGACTCGGGGGAAAAAACAGGAAGAACTTCGAAAATACTCCAAAATAAGGAGCTGTGGAGCAGGGACGCTGCTTTGCCTAGGATGCTTGAGAGCAGACTAAGACTGATGAGCCACCCAGAGAAAGATGATTTCTGCCTTAGATGCAGCCCATAAATGACAGGGTGTAATTCTGGTCAGCCCTTCGCTCTCAGGAGACCCCCTCGCTACACTCGGTGTCTTTCCCGGCCCTACGCTGCGATTCTTATTTATTTAATTTTTTTTATCAGGCTAAAGAGGATATATTTTATCATAATGGTTTCAAATCCAATGTGTACAGGCCAACACAAATAGGGTATTACAAGTTGAAGAACTGTACCTCAGGCACCATTTTATTAGAACTAGTGTTTACATCAAACAATACATCCTAAGTACTTCATATTAAGCTTGGACAAATCATTTGCCTGAGGATTAGGGTGTTGTGCCATTGAAATGTAATCCTTCTGTTGATTTTTTTTTCTTCTTTTTTTTAAACTGCCAAACCAAACACGGTAAAATCAGTAACTGTTAAAAAACCAGACGCGTGAAAACCTCAGCCTCAATTTGACGTGTTAAACAAAACAAAGGAAAAATTACCAAGGTGGGTTTGCAGCAAGGATCTGAGCAGCAGGTCGGATTTTCCCCGGTGCAGATCAGTAAAGCTCTGAGGGGAAAAAAAATATATAATGATGGGTTTTGTTATGAGGGGTGAGGAGGCAGGAGAGGGCTGGGCTGGCTGCTCCACATGAGGGACCCAGCCCAGTCAAAATTAACAGGAATTGGGACCAGAATCATCCTCGCCGGCTTTGCAAAAGCAAGATGTGCCCCACAAAGATAACTCAGCCCTTTCCACTACCCAGGAAGGCACATTTCTCCCCGAGTCTTACACACCCATGGTATTTTCTTTTACATGCATGCACCACTTGGGTGTCTTTCAACAAAAAGCACCCTCAGAGGATGAGTTCTCGAGCACACAGGACACCCCTGGTAGGTGTTGTTGTCATGTAGTAGAAGGGAAAGCTGGACATCTAGGTGATCACAAACCACATTTCTTCTCCTCCTCGAGAAAAAGGAGAGCAGCTGTTCTCTGTCCTCACCTCTGCTACTCCTTTGCCATGCAGGCCCAGGCTATACAATCCCCCAGCTCCTCTAGAGAATCAAGAAGGTGGAGTAGGTGCGATGTCAGAAATCAACATCTCGGTTTGGGTATAAGCGTGCCAACAACGGTTTCTGTTAATAATTCCAGAGGAATCTGTATTTGGGAAATCTAGCACCCAGTGAGGATGAGATAATGAGAGGTGAACTGGGTTTAGGGCCAATATTGGCACACGCTGCACTGGGCACTGGTCTTGGTGACTGCAGCTACAGCAAAGTCCTGCTTGGAAGGAACTGAAGCTGGTGAAAGTGCTTCACTCCTAAAGGTATCTACACTGCGGTCAGAAGCATCAACGTGGATTACTTGTGGAATATACCTTGAGAGATACTAATCCTTTGTATTTAAGCATCTCTAGGTTTCTGTAAGACTTTTTACAGCCAGGATTCTCCAACAAATTACATTTGTATGCCTTGGCTTTATATATGTGCCTGTGTCTATTCATGCATCTACTTGCTTATAACACTGCATCTTTGGGAATGACATGCTGACGAGATCTAGATTGCGACGTAGACACAGATATAGCTATAAGACATCCATGAAGAGGTTACCAAGCACTGCGACAAGTGGTGGCACATGCACGCATCCAGAATCCGTGAGGCTGACCCCACAGTCAAGCAGAAAACTCCCAAGTTTTAAGCTAAGGACGAGTTGAAGTGTTTCTTCGTGAAGAATCCAGCCGCCATGGAGGCAACCACCTCCATCTCTTCAGAAATAGAGTCACTGAGGATGACAAGAAAAAGTCAAAGTTCTGCTCAGACAACTCCCATGAGACATCTGGATGTCCAAGCATTTGGAAGTCTTGTAGCTGGGGTGATGTTTGCAGGGTTTCCATCAACACGCCTGGTTTGAGGAAGGATCCACAAGACGCATCATAGATGCTGTCCAGCCCCTGCCCATAAAGAAAAACTCGCTGATGAGTATCTGGGTTTAGAAGAACTGCAGCAGTGGCAAGTATCATGATTTTCTTGCAAATAATACTTCCAAAACCCAATCTCAGGCTCAAAATTACCTTCTCAGGCTCTGAGCATTATTCCGTCGAGTCGGAGCTGCTGTGCACGGCTCAGCATTTTGTTCAACCAAGCCACATACTGAGAGGTGTCTTGATAGTTCCTCTCCTCGTGGGACCATTCTAGAAAGCCATGGCTCCTGAAACAGCAAAGAAGGAGAGCATTGACTTGCTGAAGCAAGGCTCGTACTAACTGGATCTCCCAGTGGGTCCCATCCTGTCTGTATCCTTGGTATAGTAACTCAGAGCGAGGTATTAGTTTAAAAACCCCACTTCGCTGAGGCTTCAGGTAACACTGGTGGCTGCTGCTAACTTGGCTTGAAGCAAAAACTTCACACATGGGTGAGCAGGTTCAAAAAAACCCCACCTAATCAAAAACCAGCCAAACAAAACAAACCCAGGAGGTAGAACTCAACAAATTTGGAAATTCTAAGTAAATAGGGAACACAGGCCGGAGTATTGCACACAACAATAAACATATGGAATAAATTAGAGGAGCAGGCAGTGGAAGCAAAGCATGGGAATGAGTTCCACAGACACCTCGGTGTGTCGCTGGAGAAGGAGGGGATGGGGGGAGGAGGATGGAAAAGCAGGAAGGTGGAATTAAAAGGGCCTTTTCCTGTTCCCATGGCCTTTTCTTGTGGTTCTGACACTCTCCGGATGCTCAGGTATTGCTGAGACCCCAGATGATATTTGTAGGTACCGTATTTACAGGCATTCCCAGGCACACAGTTTCTCTTGGTTTACGTGAAACACCCAGACAGCCTTCAAAGAATAATAATATTAGGGTCTCCATCTCAAATTAAAATAAAGATGTCTTAATTTCCCTGATAGCGCAAACTCTCAGTTTTACTGTTCTAAGAGGACAGGGGAGACTATTGAGATAGCCAAAAAAAAAAAAAAGAGAAAGAAGAAAGAGAAAGCAGAAGAGAAACAGCAAATTCATGAAAGCATGTTGTAACTTGGAAGAGCAAAACACAGCATGCCTATTCATGGGAGTGGAGCAACAGATTTTATAGTATTAAAAATAGCTTGGTCACAAGCTGCAGCTGCCAGAGGTAGTCTTATAGCGCTGGTTTTACTGGCACTTTGATGCCTTACCCCAAATTTAACACTACGTTATTCACTCAGAGGTTTGTTCCCACCGCGGGACACAAACATTGCTGAGATTGCCACGAGAAGGAGAGTCACATAAACGCGGCCACGAGAACAGTCCCTTGTGTACATATACTTTTCATGATAGTGCTGCCAAATTGACTCTCGGGGTTGGTTTTTCATTCCCTTGAGTCCCATCGGGTTCGTTTGCAGCGATGGGGTCATAGCTGCTGCCAGATTTGGCTCCCAGCATCGGGATCAAGGGATGTCGACCCATCAGCAGAGCAGATGTCCTGTGCTTAACAGCAGATAAAATAAAACCCAATCTTCACAAGGTTCTTGTTGAATAATGAATGGATTGACTGAAACACCAAGTAACGATGGACAAAGAATTATTACTTTTTTTAAAATAGAAACTCCTTCCTACTTTGGTGGCCACTTGATGGTAACTGGCAGAGGAGTCACTTCTGGATTTCATCAGGCTGTTACTAACACACCACCAGATCTCCAGGTATCGACGCTGTTGCAGAAGGTACAGGTAGATGCAACAACAGCTCTCCATTTGCCGTCAAGGCAGCCATGAAACTCACTAAATTCAGAGCCCACCAATCTCCTACTCCCAAAATATCAACAGTCCCAGGGCCAGGGACGCCAGAATATAATGCTAGACCAACACAGAGATATAGATAGGCACATTTAGAAGAGGACATACTTGTGTCATCCACTCTATGATCAGTTTTTAAGTAAAACTAAAAAGTCTCCTGGTAGTGAGACCCCCTTGATATCAGTGGGACCATCCAGCTGATTTCTTGGGAGACACACTGGAAAGGAAAGAGGAGCAGTTATGGAGCTTGGCCGCCTTATGCTCCACAAGTTATGGCTTCAGGTGCCAGGGTGATGGCAATACACCCCCTCCCAGCATCCCAGAAGCTCCAGAAGCAATTTTCTCTCTCCAGGCAGGGCCGTGAGGGGCAAGTAAACACTTCAAGCCACCGCTCTCCCCTGGTCTGCAGAGCCTCTCCTTGCCCAGCTGACTTATCTGACTCACTCAGAACAAAATTTGGAGAAGAAGGACTGATCATGCCCTCGCTTGCCTGGGAGGCATTGCTGAACCATCATCGGCAATGGCCTGATTGCTATGAACAAGGGGAAGCACATTTTGAAGAGGCCTAGGCAGGGATGCCAAGACATATCACGCTGCTCAGCTATGTTCAGAGTCCTTCTGTGGAAGTTCACAGGAGGCGCTTAGGGACAGGACGAAGGGCAATGGTTGAGGAGCCACAGGTCTGTCCATCACTCGGAGGACCCTACGGAAAAGGCTGCCAGGACGCGTTCTGCCAGCAAGATTCACATTGACTACCAGAGACTGAGTTTGGGGGAGGCCATTGAGTTTAGGGACAAACAAACCTTTTGAGAAGCAGCCAGAGAAATGTGACACAGCCGCAGAAGAAAGACAGCGGTAGATACAAGCAACCATTCCCACCCTGGACTCTGCCAGGGCGACAGCAAGGAGTGAATCTGAAGTGACAGTCCTGCTTTCTCGCTCAGCGAGGTGAATCCAGGACACAGGCACTGCTTAAAATGTGACTTCCCCATCGCTTTGGGTGCAAACCTCGGTGTTACTTATAAGTAGGGTTGTGGGGTTTGCTTTCTTCCCTTGAGAATTTTCGCTTCTCTTTAATTTTGTCAGTGAAACCAGACGAGAAACATCTGTTGCTGAAGATATGAGGGATGACACAATGCCTCGGCAGCTCGACCTCTTTGTCCAGGTCTCCAAATGCTGAGGTCTGGGAATGGCTTTCCTAAAATGAGGAGTCCCCCTGAACTCAACGGGTTCAGACTACCCCACATATCATCATCTGCAGGATCCAGCTCTCCACCTGGCATTAGTAGATGCTCCCCTGACAAATACCAGCTCGAACAGCACAGACTCAAAGCACCCTTTTTGTCTTCATTTTACAACTTCTACTTAGAAACAGGCCAGAGGGTATTCCTGCTAAAATTGTCACCTTCTTCCAAGTCAGTTCGGCTGATTTTAAGATAAGGACATAGCCACAGAGGGATCCGATTTTTAAAGCACTGAAGTACCTGAAAGTGCAGAGAGACACCTAGTTTCCCATTGCTCTCAGTGCAGAATTGGGCACAGGCAAGTGAATTTAATGCCAGCACCTCTATACTGAGAAAATGTGAAGAACAAACCATACGTTACAGGAGGGACACGGTGCTTTTCATCTCTCTGAAGTGGCAACAGCTTGTGAGTCGTGTTTTGCAACTTAATCCACACCTCAGCCACGTGTGCTTTGGACAAACTTAGTACAGGAGCCTGAGCTAATCAATTATAATGAATTATTTTCCTCAAATAGACAACAAAAAACATGGTACTTGCATACCCTGTGATGATCCCATCTCTTCCTACCAATTCCTTACGACAGTAGTGCCAGAAAAGAGTGTGGGTGTCCCAGTCTGGTTCCCAGTCTCCCCATCACCACCCCCTCCATCCTTATCCCAGCACACTGATCAAGCCAGCCAAGAGGTAAACGAGTAGCCCCGCTGAAAACGTGCCCATGCAGAACACGCCATGAGCGTTCACACTAATAAAAGTGAAATGTTGACAAGTTTGGGCCTTAAATATGTCGGCCTTTATTCGTATGGCTTAATTAATCACTGTGCATAATGTTGCTCAAGAAAATTTACACTTCCTAGTGAATAATGTATAAACCAAGACACAGAGGAAGGCAAATTTTTACAATAAAAACCCCAATCCACCACATCCCAAAGAGTAAAACACTTCAAAATTATACTGGCAACAGAACCACAATGGGCATGGCAATTAGACACTATGTTAATCAGATACGAGCAAAAGGAACCAGAGGGGGTTTTTTTACAGGCCTGGGAAAGATGGTCAAGTTCCTTTGGTTCCCATTCACCATTTCCTTTAAAGTGATGACGACAATAATTTGATTATTAGATTCAAATTCCTCCTCTGGTTTTTATCCCGAGAGTTCCAACAGGCTTTGCAAAAGGACAGTTACTAAAGTCACTCTCTTGAGGAATTCATTGCGTACAAAGCTGCCGCTTTTCTTTTCCAATCCCTCTGCCCATTGCCATTTTTAATGTACTTGTCCTGATGAGAACTGCACTTGCACCACCACACCATGCAAAGGGGACTCAGCTTCTCCAAAATCAGCGTTCCAGGCTATGAGCTTCACTTGAAGCTTCTTTAGGAGACAGGCAGGACACTGTGGGCACCCTCATGGCTTCCTGCTCAGCTCCTAAATCTCTTGAGACCTTAAGTCCAACCACTAGCCCAGCACTGCCAGGTCATCACTAAACCATGTCCCTCAGCGCCACACCTACTTGGCTTTTAGATCCCTCCAGGGATGGGGATGCCACTACTGCCCTGGGCAGCCTGGGCCAGGCTTTGAAAAAGGAAATATTCTCAATGCCCAACCTAAACCTCCCCTGGCAAAACTTGAGGCCGTTTCCTCTTGTTCTATCTCTTGTTTCTTGGGAGAAAAGACAGACCTCCACCTGGCTCTAGGGACTTGTCGAGAACCAGAATGTCTCCCCTGAGCCTCTTTTTCTCCAGGCTGAACAACCCCAGGTCCCTCAGCTGCTCCTCATCAGACTTGTGGTGTAGACCCTTCCTTAGATTCACTGTCCTTCTCCGGACAATCTCCAGCACTTCAATATTCTTCTGAAGCCCAAAACGGAACCCAGGATTCAAGATGCATCTTCACCAGTGCTGAGTACATGGGGACAATCGCTTCCTTAGTCCTGCTGGCCACACTACTTCTAATCAGCCTAGTGTAGGAGGGATTCAAAGCAGCTTCCATTCCAGGGAGTGTGTTCGGAGTCCTCCTGCAATGCCAAATACTGGAGTTCAGTTCCCCCTGACACACTCACCAAAGACCACTGTGGGATTAAGTAGCATGAACCTACACCTGCAAGTGGCAAACGAGCTCCGATGTCTCTCCCTCTCCAGTCCTGCCAGTGCTCCCTGCAAAGGGCAGTGGGATCACTCTGCAGGTGTTCACTGAAAACACCACCACATAAATATTTCAAGTGCTGCTGTGTAGGTGTCTCTCCAAACCCAGAAAGAAAACGGAAGGTGGAGAGCCCCAGCTCAAGCCCTCAAGTATCAGATATTCTTCTCCCCCCTCACACAATTTTACAGGCTGAGGAGTGACATGAGCTGAAACTTCTTTGGATGGCTTTTCCTCAAAAGCTCAGCATAAAAACAACCTCAGAAGTGTTAGCGATGGCACCTGGAGAAGACCTCTTGGGTTCACGGGCAGTAATTAATACTTAACCTTTAGCTCCAGTGATGCCGCTGGGCTGCGGGGTTAGGTGGAGCCACCGTGTTGGTGAACGATAATTGCACTGTACCTACAGCCCTGAGCTGAGCACCCTACAATTATGGGGGCAGGTTTCCTGGGACTCCCACAAAGGCCCTCAGGTTAAAAAGGTCTCACCAGGCAAGCTGGAAACCCTTCTCCTTGTGAGATAGACTCTAAAGCCAGAGTGACCTGGGCAGCTGAAGCTTCTGAGGAAAAGGCACAGACAGCACCTAAGCAAGAAGGATCCATCAGGCCACCCGTGTCCTGCTGAGAGCAAGAGCCGGGGGTGCTCTCTGCTGTGCCTTTATACACAGAAGCATCCCTTCAATACCTTAAGGCACTTGGAGCTGGTCCATCAGACCAGTTGAGAGGAGATAAATGGGACATGGAGCTCAGGTGTACTTTGCTCCCTGTGATGGCCATGGGATGAGAGAAGCACTTATCCCCTCGCTCTCACTATTTTGACTTCCACCCCAATTACACTCATTCTCTAGAGTGTGAGGACCATCCATAGAGCTCCTCAGCTGCTTTGGCTGAAGGAACCCCTTCCCATAGCTTGCCACACTGGTAGATGGGAATACCTTAGGTGCAGCCTGAGATGCCTGCAGCCACCTAGAAAGTCTCCTGCAAAGATGGAAAAGGATCTGTGGAGAGCAGCGATGCTGGTGACTTTTTGCAGAAGATCCATCTTCACACCTGGTCAAGTCTGTCTCCTCTGGAAATGAAATAAGCATAAAAAGAGGCTGTCTTCCCTTGGAGCAGAGAAAATGAAAGTTCGACTACTGTTAAATACCAGCGGTACCAAACCAAACGCCAATACCAGCAAAACACCACTATGGATATTGAGGAGGGGCCAGACCACGAAGTTTGGAAGTCATTCATGAATCGTGGTTGCAAGGGCTTCATCTGACCTCTCTCATACTGCAGGCTTATATACGAGAGATTTATAAAAAGCGGTAACCACCTTACCTCTATACTGAGCCCAGCCGCTTGGATTAGCCTCAGTCACATCTTCTGTGCAGACATCGGCTCCTCTGCCAAAAGACAGGGAGGAACAACCTGCTGTTGCCCTCAGTAGCTTATTCAAGTGGTTAATCGCCTGCAGTCTGCCTTATCTTGCATTTAAATTTGTCTGGCTCCAGCTCCCAGCCTCCAGTTTTGGGGAAGGTCCCTTCTGTGGAGGTATTTTCTCCCCGGGGAGATATTGTCATGCAGGGCACTTGTTGCTCACCACAGGCTTCCCCTCCCAGCACCAGCCTTTAGTGCCATGACCTGTCACAAAGTAAACACCCCGGCTCCATTTGAATGGAAGGGGTGTTCAAGCGGCCTCCAAGAAGAAAAGAAAACTCAAAAAAGAATAAATAAATAAATAACTCAAGGCTTGCAGGACTCTGCTGTATTTGTTTTAGCCTCTCGTTGCTGTTTAGGGGAAGGGGAAAGGAGAGGACAAGCCCCCTTCTCCCAGCCATGAGTCCATCCCACCCTCACCCCTGCACCAGCTTTTGGCTCCCCTGGGGCTAAAGAGCGACTAAGACCTCTCGAATCTGGCCTCTAAGCCGATAATTGCCACCCCTTCAGTGGCGCAAGGCGGCTCTCCTACCATTTTGACCCAAACCTCGGTCTTCTTTCTGCATTTTTTTAATTAGGCTGAAGAATGCAGCAAAACCAGCGGGAGATCCTTTCGTTCCCCTTTGTGTAATATCTGTTATTATGACATTAAGTGACGGGGTTTGTTGCGGCGCAGGGTTCAAAATCCTCCTCGGTTCTGCTGCTGCTGCTGCAGCCGTGGGTTGGTGTACATTAAAGCGGTCATTTTCGGATTAGCTCTTCCTTTCCCTTTGATGCTGAGGCCGATTAGTTGGAAGAGGCATTTTTTAACCTCTTTTGTCGCCCTTCCTCGCGACCGACGCCAGGGAGAGGATGAAAGCCACCCCCACCCCCGGCTCTCTTGAATCGAGAGGAATTTCCAACGGGTTTCAAGCTTTGGTTGCCACTTATGGTTGGGGTTGCCCGGCCAAAAATAGAGCGGGTTTGTCTTCAAAGGAGCAAGCAGAGAGGAGCCCCATGTTTGCTGTCGTAGTTGTCATTGTCATCATCATCATCATCATCACCGCTGCTGTGTCTGTTCCCCGGGAATTCAGGAGTCCCAAAAGCAGAACTGAGGATGAGCAGCAGCACAGCTCAAAACTTATCTCTGGAATACGCATGTTTTAGTGGAGGGGAATCAGCATTTGGGGAGAAACAAAGTCTTTTTTTCTTTTTTTCCTCTTCCTTTTCTGTCTTTTTCTCTTTCTACTCTCAGCAATTGTTGTGGTGTCAGGTCATAGGCTGGACTCGAAGATCTCAGAGGTCTTTTCCAGCCTTAATTATTCTCTGATTCTGTGATTAACGGGAAGCAGAATGGAGGTTTTGAGAGAATAAATGCAACATTTCATGTACACTTCATATTATACCAACAGCTTTTTGGTTTCTTCCCATCCACACGAGACTCTGCCTGGCTATTTCTGTGGGACGTCAGATATTTTCTTCCAAGGAGGGAGCGTTTTCCAGCCTTGAGCCCTTCCCACCTTAACCATTTGTATCGTTACAACTAATGCTAAAGGGGCTGGATTAAACTGGGGGGG